>CM076573.1:578739321-578894933 GCA_034641835.2 Pinus albicaulis | reverse complement strand
TAGCGACCCATGAATATCTTGCACTATTATTAATGATTTTTCTTTTATCCCTTGCATTCATAATTGAAGGAAATTTTCCTGAAACTAAATAATTGGCAATATCAGCAAACCATGGAGTTTGAGTAGAGATTGCAAAAAGATATTCATCAGGAAATTGATCTTCAACCGAAGTGTCATCTTTGATATTTTGAATTCTAGACAGGAAATCAGCCACAGTGTTTTGTTTTCCAGGCCTATCTAGAATAGTAATGTTGAATTCTTGCAATAATAACAACCATCTTATAACTCTGCCATTAGTAATTGATTTATTCATTAAATATCTAATTGCAGAATGATCAGTGTGAACAAAATTTTCATAGCCTGCTATATAGTGTCTAAACTTGTTTATGGCATGAACAATAGCTAAAAACTCTTTTTCAGTTACAGTATAGTTTAACTCTGCAGGAGTCAAATTTTTACTGATATAATAGATGGCATAGGGAATCAAATCTTTCTGTCCCAATACTACTCCTAAAGCTGTATCGGAAGCATCTGTCGAGATATGAAAAGGTAACTTCCAGTTAGGTCCCCTTAATATAGGTGCTTCAGAAATTTTGGTTTTCAGGGTTTCAAAAGCTAACTGGCAATCAGAAGTCCACTTGAATTCACAATATTTGGTGAGTAATTTGAAGAGTGGAGATGCTATCTTGGTAAAGTTTTCTATAAATCTCCGATAGTACCCTGTAAATCCTAGAAAACTTCTAACATCTCTTTGACAACTTGGAATGGATAGGTTAGAAATAACTTCAACTTTCGCTTCATCAACTCTAATCCCATCCCCCGAAATGTGGTGCCCTAAAACAATACCTTCAGTGAACATCATAAAACATTTTTCATGACTAAGAGAAAGGTTTGCTTCTTGACATCTTTTTAAGACCTTTTCCAAGTTTTCTAAAGCCTCTTCAAATGTATCCCCATAAACTGTAAAATCATCCATATACACCTCTACACAGTCATGTATCAGATCAGAAAAAATTCCTAATACTTCCCTTTGGAATGTTGCAGGTGCATTGCATAACCCAAATGGCAATACTCGGTAGGCATAGGTACCCCAAGGACAAGTAAATGTGGTTTTATCTTGGTCTTCAAGTGCTACTTGGATTTGATTGTAACCACCAAACCCATCTAGGAATGAAAAGTACTTTTTACCTGCTAATGTATCTAATACTTGATCTATGAAAGGTAAGGGAAAATGGTCTTTAAGAGTAGCTTTATTCAGTTCTCGGTAGTCAACACACACCCTCCATTTTCCATTTTTCTTTGGCACAATTATCAAAGGAGAAACCCACTGACTATCTGAAATAGGATAGATGAAATTAATATTTAACAATTTTTGCAATTCTTCCTTGACAATTTCCCTAAGATTTGGATTCATCCGTCTTTGAGGCTGTCTGATTGGTTTGCAATTTGCCTCTATATAGATGTGATGAGTACAAGTCTTGGGACTTATCCTTTTCATGTCAGTGTATTCCCATGCATATGCAGAAGAATGTCTCTGTAATACTTTGACTAACTCTTCTTGTTGAGATTTTTCTAGGTTCTTGTTTATATTCAAAGTTTTGCCTGGAAAAATTTCACTTGTAGAGCTGCCAAATTTGTCCATAGAATGAAGAGACATATGCCTAGATGACAAAAACTCAATATTGGATCCCTCTTGAAATGATTCATGTTTGTGTTCTGGAGAGGATTCAAAGTTTTCTAGAGTATTCAGAATTTGATTATCTTCACTAATTTCTGAAATTGTGAAGAGTGGTTGTAAATCTTCTTCATCCTCTATCCATTGAGTGTCATCTAGATCTGTAATTGTCCTAGCCGGAGGATATAAAGTGAATTTCTTTGTTGAACTACCATCAGAAATATACATATCACCGGACCTACAACTAATAAAAGCATCAGCTGTAGCCAACCAAGGTCTTCCTAATATAACAAGATGGCCTCCTAGATTATTATTGGGAGTTAGGATCATGAAATCCACAGGGTATTCCCAAGAATCTAGGGACACTGGAATGTCTTCTATTACCCCATCTGGTCTGATCACAGATCTATCTGCTAATTGTAATAGTGTGGGTGTAAAGAGAAGATTAGGAAGTTTCAGTTTGTCCATGATTTTTTTACTCATGATATTTATTGCTGCTCCTAAATCAATGAGTGTGTTTTGAATTTCAATTCCATTGATGTGAATTTTGACAACTGGATTTCCTGGGTCAAGATACTTTGGGATAGCAATCTTGCCCATCATAATGTCTGCTATTTGTCCTACCAGTTGAATTTTCTTGGTTTCTCTTATTCTTTTTCTTGTTGTTTTCATACTCAACTCCTTTATTGTTTTGGTTAAAATTGGGATTTCCTTGATGGCTTGCAATAATGGAATTTTAATGCAAAAATTTCTCAATTCATCTAAGAAATCATAATTAGGCACCATGATTTGTTTTTCTACACCTCTATCAATTTGTAATCTTTCCGGAAAGGGAGGTATAGAAGTAGATGTGGATGGTTGCTCTAATACAAGAGTTGGATTTATTGGATCTTTTTGTTTTAGTTTTTCAATGTGTGGGTCTTGAAAGGATGTGTCTTCCTCAAGACTTTTATTCACCCGTAGGGAGTCTTCCTCAGAATTATCTTGTTCTTGTATGATCACAAAAGGTTTCCTCTTTTCAAGTATCCTTCCAGACCTAAGTTGAACATCACTAAGGTCTAGAGGAGTAATTAAATAAGTTGGAAACTGTTGGCCTTTTATCATGTATGTATTCTGAGGGTTCTTATTATTGGGGTTTGGTATGGGTTGAGCCGAAAATTGATTTGATTTTTGAGGGAATGGTAATGGAAGTGGTTGATTTTGATGTGGTTGGTTCTGATGATGTTGTTGAGGATTTTGTTGAAAATTTTGTTGAAGATTTTGAGGAAAATTTTGTTGAGGATTTTGAGGATAAAAATGTGGATATGGTGGATAGGATGGTGGATAATGATAGTATGGAGAGTATCTTCCATAGGGACTTTGTGTTCCTTGTGCCCAAGATTGAGATTGATTTTGAAATTGGGGCCAAGGTTGCTACCAAGAATTCCAAGGTGGAGGTTGATTATACATTTGATCATGGAATCCTTGTGTTTGAGGTCCCTGCCAAGGTCTTCTAGATACAAAATTGAGAGACTCTGTGGAATCTGTAGGAGTTTCCTCCTGAAAGACAGCTTTGAGACCCAGAAGAGAAGGACAATTCTTGGTCTCATGTTTTTCAGAACAAATAACACAGGTTTCTACAACTTTTACATCCAAAGGACACTCTCTCAAGGCATGTTTCTTTCTACATTTGGGACAAAAGATTGCCAAGGCATCAGATTCATCATTTTGCTTGTTTTGTATCTTGAGGGTGTCTATTTGTTCACTAAGACTCCTTAAGATGTCAGATTTAAAATCATCAAGCATGTGTCCTATTTCTGATCTACTTACTGTCCCAGAAGCAGATTTACTTGCTCTTGCAAGAGCAGGATCTCTTGGACCTTTGACAGTTTTGGATTTCCCTCTGGAAAGGTTGATACATAACTCAAATATTTCAGGTAATGTGAGTTGTGATATATCCCCTTTTCCCATCATGTTAAGGATATCCAACCATTCATCCCTAATTGTTTTCAACAAAAGAGATTTTAAAGTGTCTTGATCTAGGTTTTCCATTTGTGCCCTTTTTATGTTGTATTTAAATCTTTCCAACAAATCTTCTAAGTTTTCATCTTATTTTTGTAACATCTTGAACACTTCTTCCTTATGATTAACCGGCATACAATAATCCAAGTATCTCTCTATAAATGCTTGTTTCATGTCTTCCCATGTTCTAATAGAACTAATGATTAGACTCATAAACCACTTCAATGCTGCTCCCTTCAAAGTTGAAGGAAATAATTTCAGTTTTTGAGCATCTTGTAAGTAGTCATAAGTTCTACACAACACTTCAAATTCAAATAAGAAGGTTTCAGGATCTTCAGTTTTAAGTCCATAGAAGTTTGGAAGGACAGAGGGTGAAATTTTTTTCATGGTTGTATTGGTTTCTTCATCAATTATAGGGAACCCAAAAGAGCTTCCTATTCTACCTCTTCCTCCATTTGCACCTCTACCTCCTTCTCCTCTACCCCTACCTCTACCTCCAAACAGTGTGTTTTCTCCATTAAAAACTCCTCCTCCTCCTTCTTCTGCCATGGTTGACTCTCTTGTGGAAGTGGAAAGGTTTGTGTCCCTAACAGGAGTTTTTAGATCTTCTTCTATGGAAGGTTCAGTGGATGAAGTGGAAGGTTTTTCTAATGGGATATCTGATTTTAGATCTTCTAGAAGTCTAGGATCAAGAGAGGATGGAATATGGGTATGAGTTGAAGGTGTACTAGCTCTGGATCTAGATGAAACAAGTGGTGTTCTAGAAATCAAACTTCTGCCTCTGCTGCTTATAAATCTTCCCCTTGAATATCTCTCCCTACGCATAAAATTGTTTTTGGATGCTAAGAAACAAAGGTTACCTAGTTTTCACTTCCCCGGCAACGGCGCCAAAATGTTTGGTCTCAATCTAGTCTCCTAAACTGAGCTCATTTAATTGTCAACCAGGATTTGTAAACTGCTGAAGTGAAGTGTACCGTATGTACCTAGGTGCTTGTTTCCTAATGCGTTGTGTGTAGTGTTTTGTGATGTTTTTGGTCTTTTGTGATGATTTATGATGTTTTTGGTCTTTTGGTGGTTTTATGTTCACAAGAAGAATGACTAGAATACTAATGGAAAGGAGCTAATGATTGAGAAAAACAGAGTGAAGCCTAATTGGTTGATGTCAAATGGTAAATGCAGATGCAATACTAAAAGCAGAATCAAATCTAAACTATGATTAAGCAAAAAAAAAGCTTGATAATGACTTCTAAGGAAATGATTCAAAACATAAACTCAACTTGAGAAATGATCACTAAGTATGCAAATCCTCTAACTAAACAGTTAAACAACTAATCTTACAATGATGCAACATTTTGTCCTTGATTAGAGATTTGAAACATATTTGGAGGAAAAACATTAATACCATCCTAAGATCTGCTATTCTAGGACTAGTTCCTAACTCTATTCTGCAATTCAATTGAATGTCACAAGACCTTACTCAAGAGTTATTGATTTCTTTTCAAAGTAGTCTTTTGAGGGAGGGCTCTGTTTATGAAATGATACAACCAGGTACTGTGCCTTAAAATGACATTGTCTTCTATTCATATGTGTTGAAGCACCTAATCCTATGGATGGCTGTGCATATGTATTTTTGTATATTATTTATTATTAGAAAATAAGGAAGGCCAAGAGTCCTTGGGAGCTGAATCCCAATAGCCTCACCTCCCATCTATATAAGCATGTACATTCTTCAGCTAATACACATTCTAGTTTTGAGGAGTTACCTCCTGGTTTGACATGGTATCAGAGCCAGCCCCACAATTGGCATTTCTGCCCTGTGGTGTAACTCCCTATCCTTTGCTCAGTCAATATTTTTAATAGTTTTATGCTGCTCCTAATTGCTAGACTGTTATTCTGCATTTTTTTTCCCTATTTAGCACTGACATTTGCAGTGCCTCCTACCCCGAAGACTTCAGTTCATTATTTCAAGTAAATCACAGGCTCCATTACTCCCGTAATTCCAAAGAATTCCCGTAACTCTCGCCATTCCCACAGCTCTAATTCCCTCAAATTTTTTTTCGTAATTTCTGGGCCTCTCCTTCATTCTCCATCGACTCGGGTCTCCATTTATCCCCGTGCCTCGTTAACACCCTCCCCTCTCCCTCACCGTTCCATTCCCAACGACCGTTATTCCCCCTCTCCCTCACGCACAGCCCTCCCCTCACTCGCTCCCTCCTTTGCAGTACATCGCTCCCTCCTACGTTTAACACACCCCTTCTTATATATACAACGCTATCATACATTCCCACGCATCATGTTTAAACGCTGTCATTACATGGTTAAAACGCTGTTATTACATGGTTAAAACACTGTCATTGCGTGGTTTAAACGCTGTTATTACATGGCCCGTCGACCCCTCCCCTTACAGCGCTTGCTTATAACCTGAAACGGTGTAAGTGATATATACTGCAACGCTGCCTCTATTTCATATTTGAACGCTGCACAGTATTACAGTATTACAGTCCGCCGCTCCAGCATTTCATTTCCGTCCATCTCCAACACTGCACTCAACGCACTGTCTCTGCGTCCTTTCATATACATAACTCCTTGCTCCTCGGCCCACGCATTGCAACGCTGTTCATTGCAATATTCATTACGCCCTCCATTTATATATCAACACTGTCATCATTTAAAACGCTGTCATACAACATCGCTCCATAGTTTAACATCCAAACGCTGTCCATTATTTAATACTCCGCGCAGTATTGCTGTCGACCATAACAGTTACGCCCTTGTGTACAACGTTGCCTCCAATATTCATTACGCCCTTGAAAATACTGCCTACGAATTGTAACGCTGTCACTATATTTATTTAAACGCAGGTTGTATTGGTTGTATTGTGATTACATAGTTTTATTGTCATTTATACGTAGTCACCACCATTTTAATACGCAAGTCATGGTATGCGTTGTCATGTAATGTGTTGTATATTTCCACCCCCTCCCATAGTCATATAATTGCCATCCCTCATTGCTTCTTTCCATTCATAATTTCGCCCCCTCCCTTTCAAAATTCCGCCCTTTACAATACCATTCCACCTTTTTCATATACATTTTTTCCCAAAACAAAAAAAAAAAAATACATTTTTTTTGTGCAAAATTCAGATTTTTTAGCAAAGAGCTTGTGTTTTTAGAATCAACATTTTTACCAAAGTGTTTCTGTCCTTTTAAAATTCAGCATATTTGCAGCAAAGAGTTTTTTCAGTACATTTTCCAGCAAAGATTTTTTTGTTTTCTCTCCTTCAAGAGAAATTTTCCAGCAGAGTTTTTTTCTCTCCTCCTTCAAAAGAAGATGACAATCCCTTCATCTTCTAAAGAGGCTGCCTACTTGGCACAGAGAGAAAAGAGACGTGCTTCAGGTCCATCCAAAGGAAGAGAAGACAGAAGACGAAGAAGAAACTTCAGAGAAAAGGGGGGCAGACAATCTAAAGCTCAGCAGCAAACGAATCAAGACAGAGGTAAAACTGATGACAAAGACAAAGGTAAACCAGCTGAATCAGCTCATTCTGTTCTAGCACATTGTAACAATGGAGTAACTGAAAACCTATTTGATGTTTCATTTACTTCATGGAGAGATGACTGGTTGCTAGATTCAGGAGAAACATGTCACATGACATTTAGAAAAGATTTTTTTGAAGAATTCACTGACAAAGTTGATGGAGCAGTATATTTCGCAGATAAATCCAAACTCAAGCCATCAGGGCTTGGCACAGTCAGGCTTAAGTTGCCTGGTCTTCCAGATCATATCCTACATGAGGTTCTATACCTCCCTGAGTTGAAGAGAAACTTTCTGTCCCTGGTCGAAATCCGGCAGCAAGGACACTCAATTCACTTGTTTGATGGCAAGGCAGAGGTCAGAAAAGCATCAGATCACTCACTTGTCATGGAGGGAATAGAAGAAGGGAGACTCTTGAAGCTGAAAGGTTCATCTGCTCATGCTCAAAACTTTGCATTCAGTTCACATCATGATGAAGGCACATTTCCATCAAGTCTTTTATGGCATGCTAGATTTGGACACTTAAATTATGACAGCCTTCGTTTGTTGAAGAAAAATGGTGTTGATGGACTGCCTACAATTCCTAGAAAACCTAAGGAATGTGATGCTTGTATTCTAGGAAAGCATAGCAAACAGTCATTTCATGATTCACACTCAAGAGCACATAGGAAACTTGAACTTGTTCATTCAGATTTATGTGGCCCTATGCCTATTGCTTCTGCAAATGGAAACAAATACATGATGACATTTATCGATGACTACACCAGAATGTGTTGGATTTACTTACTGAAGAATAAGTCTGATGCTTTTCAAACTTTCAAGAATTTTCATGCATGGATTGAAAATGATGCACAAACACATATTGGCTCTCTACGTACTGATAATGGAAAAGAATACAATTCAAATGAATTTGAAAATTATCTTCGTCAACATGGAATCAAACATCAAACAACTGTGCCATATAATCCCCAACAGAACGGTGTAGCTGAAAGAATGAACAGAACTATTTTAAATATGGTCCGCTCCATGTTATTTTTCAAGAATGTAAAATTGATGTTTTGGGTTGATGCAGTTCTATGTGCTGTTTACATAAAGAATAGGTGTCCTTCAAGTTCAATTAGAAACAAAACTCCTTTTGAAATGTGGTATGGCCACATTCCTTCGGTAAAGCATTTCAGGGTCTTTGGGTCCACCTGTTATGCCTTGATACCCAAGGGTCAAAGGAACAAACTTGGTGCTAGAAGCAAAAAATGTATCTTCTTGGGGTACTCCAATACCTCCAAAGGATATCATCTCTATGATGAAGCAAATAAGAAGTTTGTGATAGCAAGAGATGTCATATTTCTTGAATCATCCAAGAGTGACAAGGTTGTTGAGCGGCAACTTGATCGCCTGGACAGATTCACACATGCAAAGTCTTTCCAAGAGTTTGATAATGTGATTCCACACCTTGAAGGGGGGATTCCGATATTGAATCAAACTGCGGAATCATACCCTGAAGCACTCTCTCCCCCGCATGAAGAAACCACCATGGATGACACATTGGATGATGTGATTGACAGAATTGGGAGATTGAATCTTGAATCAATCCCAACTCAGTCAAGTGACCAGCCTGGGCCATCTCAGAAAGGCCCCCCCAAATGGCTGACAAAGACACTAGAGGATGTTCATCCTGATGAGGTTGGAAAAACAGAAACAAGAAGTTCCACTCAAGAAATCGAAGGTGATGTAGATAATTTTGATTCCCCTGTTGATATGGATATTGCTTATAACTGTGAATTGAGTTTGTCTATAGATCATGAACCAACTTCCTTCAAAGAAGCCGCTTCTCATGATGAATGGAAAGAAGCGATGCAGAAGGAGTATGATGCCTTGATAAAGAATGGCACTTGGAAGCCGGTTGATCCGCCTTTGGGAACGAAACCAATTGGCTGTAAGTGGGTCTACAAGAACAAGTACAAAGCAGACGGCTCACTTGACAAGCACAAGGCCAGGCTTGTGGAAAAAGGATTCGCACAAAAAGAAGGAGTCGATTATGAAGAAACTTTTGCTCCCACAACAAAATGGACCACCATCCGGACTCTCTTTGCCTTAGCAGCTCAGAATGGATGGAAATTCCATCAGATGGATGTAAAAACAACCTTCTTGAATGGAGATCTAAAGGAGAAAGTTTATATGTCCCAGCCAGAAGGATTTGTGATAAAGGGTCAAGAACACAAAGTTTGTAAACTTGTAAAATCCTTGTATGGCCTCAAGCAAGCACCACGAGCCTGGTATGAGAAATTGACCGAGCATCTTCTAAAACTTGATTTCAAACACTTTGATCTTGATGATGCAACTTTGTTTGTTAAGAAAGTTGGAAAAACAGTTGTATATCTTGTGGTATATGTAGATGATCTTTTGATAACAGGAAACAATGAGAGCTATATTGCATCCATGAAGAAAGAGTTGAAGAAAGGTTTTGAAATGACCGATTTGGGTCATGTTCATTACTATTTGGGTATTGAAGTAATTCAACATCCTAAATTCATATTTCTTTCTCAAAAGAAGTACATTGGAGATCTCTTGAACAAATTTGGCATGGATGACTGTAAACCCTTAAGCACTCCAATGGAACAAAACTTGAAGCTCACATCTATTGAAGGAAAGGAATTTGAGGATGCAACTAAGTATAGACATCTTGTAGGAAGTCTTATCTATCTGACCACCACCAGACCTGACATTTCATTTGCTGTTGGAATCCTCTCAAGGTTCATGCAAAAACCTTGTGAAGGACATTGGTCTGCTGCAAAAAGAGTGCAAAGGTACTTGAAGGGGACTCAAGACTTTGGACTCAAATATACACAGGTAGGCGACTTCAGCTTGATCAGATACTCTGATTCAGACTTTGATGGCGACAAAGAAACAGGGGTGTCTACTACAGGTTACACCATGAGTCTTGGATCAGGAGCTGTCTCATGGAGATCACGCAAACAATCAGTTCCAGCAGATTCCACGACCGAGGCAGAATATGTGGCAGCAGCTGAAGAAAGTGGTTTTATGTTCACAAGGAAAATGCCTAGAAAGCTAATGGAAAGGAGTTGGTGATTAAAAACAGAGTTAAGCCTAATTGGTTGATGTCAAATGGTAAATGCAATTTGAAACACTGAAGCAGAATCAAATCTAAACTATGACTAAGTAAAAGCAAAGCTTGATAATGACTTTTAAACAAATGATTCAAAACACAAACTAAACTTGAGAAATGATCACTAAGTATGCAAATCCTCTAACTAAACAGTTAAACAACTAATCTTACAATGATGCAACATTTTGTCCTTGATTAGAGATTTGAAACAGATTTGGAGGAAAAACATTGATACCATCCTAAGATCTTCTGTTCTAGGACTAGTTCCTAACTCTATTCTGCAATTTAATTGAATGTCACAAGACCTTACTCAAGAGTTATTGATTTCTTTTCAAGGTAATCTTTTGAGGGAGGGCTCTGTTTATGAAATGATAAGGAAATTGCAGAGGTACTTCAGGCCTTAAAATGATGTTGTCTTCTGTTCTTATGATTATGGATCAATTGTAGATTTTAGAACAAGAAGATGTTTGTAAATAATGAAGGCTGTTTTATTAATCTTAACAACTGAAGTTAATCTAATGTGCAGTGGATGACAATCTGAATGTGAAGTGAAAGTGCAATGAGTTAATCTAAGAATGAACTTAAGATGCCACTAATCTAAAACAATGCTGAACTACAAGTCATCATCAAACTCAAAACAAAGTAACTGAACATGAGTTAAGTGCAATTAAACTCCGGAGCATCCTAACTATACTATCATGCATTATTCTATGAAATTATACAGTCTGTTTGTCCATCATTATTGATATTTTGGAAGAATTCCTTCTTTTGGAAGAGCTAGAACAATTCTGACTGTGTAATTGAGTGCAAATGCAAACATAAAGGACTGAAAGAAATGAAAAAACTAAGATATCATATCCATATCCTACTCGTCATTATGATGTTTTGGGAAAGCGTTTAAGAGCAAGAACAGAGATGGTACTTAGTACAAACACACAACTAAATCATTCATTATCATGGTCATGTCTTGGACTCCTTAAGAATTTATTGGAAGAGTTTCTTCTTGTGGAAGAGTGATTAGAACAAGTGTAACTGTGATAGTGAACAACAAAAATTACAACTAAATCCTACAGTACTATAGCCATTTCCCATTCATCATTATAATCTTTTGGAAGAGCTTCTTCTTGTGGAAGAGTTAGAATGAGTATAACTACAATAGCTAATTCTTCTTCTTGTGGAAGAGTTAGAATGAGTATAACTACAGTAGCTAATAAAAAACAACTATGAATTCCACTTCTAATCCTACAATACTATAGCCATTTCCCATTCATCATTATAATCTTTTGGAAGAGCTTCTTCTTGTGGAAGAGTTACAATGAGTATAACTACAGTAGCTAATTAAAACAACTACTAATTCAAATTCAAAAACGTAAAGGCAGCTAGAATACTTATCTAATTTACGCAAATAAATCTGTGCAAGAGGCAGGGGCCCTCTACCACCTGACTGAATTCAACTCCAATTTAAATCAACGCTTTCAAAACAACATTGTCTGCTTCATTAAAGATGAAATAACTTGAACATAGCACTCTGCGTCTTCAGAAATGTAGCAAAGAATCTAAGCAAAATCTGGAATGAAATCTAGCATAAAATCTAACATAGCTCTCGGTTTCCCAAGTGTTTATATAACAAATGTAAATAACAAGATTTGCAACAATTCAGGAACACTGTCTTTCCTTATCGGAATCACATTAGGACTCTTGAAGTGGCTGCGTGAAGAGGAAAAAGACATCTGGACTGAGACAGTCCTAATAGAAGTCTGCTTTCCTAAATGTGTTCCCACGTTCCAAAACCGTACCCCGAATTCGTTTCTTCCTCCATGATGAGCAACGAACCATGTAGACATGACGTGGATTATGCCCATATGCGGTTTTCCTTGAGAGGCCACCTGGAACATACTCAAACATGAAGGCAGCTGCAGAATCGCCGGTTAGCTACGGAATGTCTGCATTCTGCAGCTAGTTCCGGTCAAAATGTTTTACAATGGCAAAAATCACAAAACTTAGCAAGTCAGTCATGTAAATCATTCTAGAAGTAATTTTAACTATATTCATTGATCAATTGGGTCTAGGATAGCAATGGACAAAGGAAAATGAGGTAAAATGGAATGAAAGAAAGCACAATTTTGAGGCTCAACGTTGAGCCTCAAAATTGTGCTTTCTTTCATTCCATTTTACCTCATTTTCCTTTGTCCATTGCTATCCTAGACCCAATTGATCAATGAATATAGTTAAAATTACTTCTAGAATGATTTACATGATTGACTTGCTAAGTTTTGTGATTTTTGCCATTGTAAAGCATTTTGACCGAAACTCGCTGCAGAATGCAGACATTCCGTAGCTAACCGGCGATTCTGCAGCTGTCTTCACGTTTGAGTATGTTCCAGGTGGCCTCTCAAGAAAAACCGCATATGGGCATAATCCACGTCATGTTTACATGGTTTGTTGCTCATCATGGAGGAAGAAATGAATTCTGGGTATGGTTTTGGAACGTGGGAACACATTTAGGAAGGAAGACTTCTATTAGGACTGTCTCAGTCCAGATGTCTTTTCCTTTTCACGCAGCCACTTCAAGAGTCCTAATGTGATTACGATAAGGAAAGACAGTGTTCCTGAATTGTTGCAAATCTTGCTATTTACATTTGTTATATAAACACTTGGGAAACCGAGAGCTATGTTAGATTTTATGCTAGATTTCATTCCAGATTTTGCTTAGATTCTGTGCTACATTTCTGAAGACGCAGAGTGCTATGTTCAAGTTATTTCATCTTTAATGAAGCAGACAGTGTTGTTTTGAAAGCGTTGATTTAATTTGGAGTTGAATTCCGTCAGGTGGTAGAGGGCCCCTGCCTCTTGCACGGATTTATTTGCGTATATTAGATAAGTATTCTAGCTGCCTTTACGTTTTTTTTTGAAGTTGAATTAGTAGTTGTTTTAATTAGCTACTGTAGTTATACTCATTCTAACTCTTCCACAAGAAGAAGCTCTTCCAAAAGATTATAATGATGAATGGGGAATGGCTATAGTATTGTAGGATTAGAAGTTGAATTCGTAGTTGTTTTTAATTAGCTACTGTAGTTATACTCATTCTAACTCTTCCACAAGAAGAAGCTCTTCCAAAAGATTATAATGATGAATGGGAAATAGCTATAGTATTGTAGGATTTGAAGTTGAATTCATAGTTGTTTTAATTAGCTACTGTTGTTGTACTCATTCTAACTCTTCCACAAGAAGAAGCTCTTCCAAAAGATTATAATGATGAATGGGAAGGCTATAGTATTGTAGGATTTAGTTGTAGTTTTTGTTGTTCACTATCACAGTTACACTTGTTCTAATCACTCTTCCACAAGAAGAAACTCTTCCAAGAAACTATTAAGATGTTCAAGACATGACCGTGATAATGAATGATTTAGTTGTGTGTTTGCACTAAGTACCATCTCTGTTCTTGCTCTTAAACACTTGTCCAAAACATCATAATGACGAGTAGGATATGGATATGATATCTTAGTTTTTCATTGCTTTCCGTCCTTTATGTTTGCATTTGCACTCAATTACACAGTCAGAATTGTTCTAACTCTTCCAAAAGAAGGAACTCTCCCAAAATATCAACAATGATGGACAAACAGACTGTATAATTTCATAGAATAATGCATGATAGTATAGTTAGGATACTCCGGAGTTTAATTGCACTTAACTCATATTCAATTACTTTGTTTTGAGTTTGATGATGACTTGTAGTTCAACATTGTTCTAGATTAGTGGCATCTTAAGTTCATTCTTAGATTAACTCGTTGCACTTGCACTTCACATTCAGATTGTCATCCACTGCACAATAGATTACTTCAGTTGTTAAACTTAACAAAACAACCTTCATTATTTACAAACATCTTCTTGTTCTAAAATATACAATTGATCTATAACCATATGAACAGAAGACAACATCACTATAAGGCCTGAAGTATCTCTGCAATTTCCTTATCATTTCATAAACAGAGCCCTCCCTCAAAAGATTACCTTGAAAAGAAATCAATAACTCTTGAGTAAGGTCTTGTGACATTCAATTAAATTGCAGAATAGAGTTAGGAACTAGTCCTAGAATAGAAGATCTTAGGATGGTATCAATGTTTTTTCCTCCAAATCTGTTTCAAATCTCTAATCAAGGACAAAATGTTGCATCATTGTAAGATTAGTTGTTTAACTGTTTAGTTATAGGATTTGCATACTTAGTGATCATTTCTCAAGTTTAGTTTGTGTTTTGAATCATTTGCTTAAAATTCATTATCAAGCTTTGCTTTTACTTAGTCATAGTTTAGATTTGATTCTGCTTCAGTGTTTCAAATTGCATTTACCATTTGACATCAACCAATTAGGCTTAACTCTGTTTTTAATCACCAGCTCCTTTCCATTAGCTTTCTAGGCATTTTCCTTGGATAGCAATGGACAAAGGAAAATGAGGTGAAATGGAATGAAAGAAACCACAATTTTGAGGCTCAACATACCCCCACTGCTGTCTCTTGCATGTCCTCATGCAAATTATCCTATGAACTCAGAGGCTTCTGCAAGGACATCTAATCCTATCCTTCTCCTTTGTCTGGAAGCTAGAGATCTTCTGGGTTTTCTGATAACAAGTTTGAACCTTAGGTTGGTGAGTGCCCTGATTAGCTTCTTGGTTCCTTTTCTTCAACTTCT
Source organism: Pinus albicaulis (assembly GCA_034641835.2). Lineage (NCBI taxonomy): Eukaryota > Viridiplantae > Streptophyta > Pinopsida > Pinales > Pinaceae > Pinus > Pinus albicaulis. The sequence continues at coordinate 578,879,913 of CM076573.1, read as the reverse complement.
CATTGGTCTTTTCCACTTTGTTTATATGGAGGGATAAGGTTGAGTTCATATCAGTTTTGAGCTTGACTTGATCTTTGAGAATTTCATTCTCATTTTTGATGTGTCTATTGAGTAATTCCAACTCATACCTATCCCTTCTTAATATATCTATTTCAGACAGTGGAGGACTGGGGGTTCTCTCTCTGCTTTCTGAAGCTCTCCTCTCCAAAGTTTCCACATAGTCATAAATTTCTTGTTGAGCAGGGTCAATTTCAGGGGTTCCTTCATAAAATCCTCTTCAACATCTTCTTCCATGGATGTTTCCTCATCTTCTATATCAATCACCCCTGTTTGTTTGATTTGAGTTTTCTTTAGTTTTCCCTTTAGTCTGTGGCTTCTCCTTGGCTGAGAGGATCCCTCTCCTTTCTCTGTGGCAGATTTCTTGATTACCTTCTCTTTCTTAAGTTGCCTCTTGATTTGGGTCAACTTCTCTAAAATGATTTCCTCACTGCTCTCTTGGACTGTTTTGTCAACTTCAACTTTTGAAGCCCTCCATTTTCTACTTCTCCTTGTAGGTTGTGGTTCCGGTGAGAGTTCTTTTGGCTCTTCAAAATGATTTCTTATCAAGAAATCGTCCCATGTATCATTTGTTTTAGCTAGATGGTGTTCAATCAAAATTTTAACCAACCCATGATGGTATAAAGTTGTCTCTAAAAATTGAACCCTTCTTTGAACACAGGAAGCCATCTTCTTCAGACTTTGAAGCAAGAAATATGGTAGGTTTAAGTCTTCCCCCAGAAAATGCATTATCAGTCTAATGTGGTAGACATAAAATGTTCCATATCTACCCTCACATGTAATAATTTTTTGCAGAAGAAGTAGTATGTTTCTCCATTTATTTTTCAATGCAGAACTGGGAATTCCTTTCTTAAAGACAATGACATCCATACCTGGTGATTTTAAAATTTTCTTCCAGGATTCATTGTGGAATTCTCTATTTTTGAACCATCTCTCTCCAGTTCTGAGCAACCCTGTAGCTTCTGCAATGAAAACTTCAGTGACAGTAAATTTGACATCTCCCACTTCAACTTCGGTTCCTTGAAATGATCTTGCAAATGTTTTAGTGACTTCCTTGTGGAAGCCATTAAATCTCTCCAAAAATTGAAGCCATCCTATTTGTTGTAACATTTCTTTGCATTGAGGGTAGCCTTCTAAATATTTTGAACCCACTGGTTCAGTCCTTACAATGAAACCCATGATTGCTTCTTCAATGTTCAAATTAACACTCTTCTACCCACAAAAACAATGACTTTCACCTTCGAATTGAAATGGCTTCAAGTTCTGAATGAAAATGGCTTCAAACTTCGGAATGACATACCTCTGATTGATAGTGGCAACAGCTTCAAATTTCGAGCTGATATACCTCTGGCTGATAATGAAAACAGCTTCAAAACTTCAGGCTGATATGCCTCTGTTGACAATTGAACTTTGGACTGATATGTCTCTGTTTGACAGTGACAAATGGCTTCAAATTTCCCACACTAATATACCTCTGTTTCCCAGTCGCAAATAGCTTCAAATTCCCATACTGCTATATCTCTGTCTCTTGGTAACAAATGGCTTCAAATTCTTCAATGCTACACCTCTGTCTCCCGGTGACAAATGACTTCAAATTCTTCTCTGCTATACTTCTGTGTTTATAGTGATAATGCTCAATCTCTGCCCACAGTGATACTTTGTCTTCCCACGGAATCAAATGGCTTCAAATTCTCACGCTGCTATACCTCTGAATTTACCCTTTTTCTCTGCTCTGCGTTTACAATGATAATGCTCAATGCTATTCAAACTGATATCCTTTTGCTCTTCTTTTGGTGATAAGAATATCTCTGTCTACGGAATGAAATGCTGGCTACAGAATGGAATGATGGCAGTGGTCACGGAATGAAGTAGTGGAGTGAGGTGGAGGGAATGAATTAATGATTGAAGAGACGGCGGAGATTTTTACGACGGCAAAGAGAATCATCATTGAATGATTTGGTTAAGAGACGTGAAGAATTCAAATACCTCGACCATTTTAACCGCTTAAATGATGTCGGATATGGAATTTGAATTAAGAGATTTTAATCCAAAGTCTGTGGAGAGTTTATTGGTCTTGATCAATAAAAATAATTAAAACAACCTTTTCGAACAATCCATAACTAAAACTATGCTAAAATTTAATGAAATGCCATTATAATTTAAACTTGTTACCTCTGCCTTTCATTTGATTTTTTTGTAGTCTTTGTCTTCTTTGTTCACCTTTGGAAGAGTCTTCATAATCTTCTTGATGCTTTTGATTCATGGATACACTGGGTCATTTTGTTGCAATTCTAATGTCTGCTGATTGATGCCTTCAGGATTTGTAGCTGCGGAAAGACTGTCTGGCTGCAGAAAGGCTGATCAGCTGCAGAATGTCTGTTGAGCTGCAGAATGTTCCTGTAGAGCATTTTAATCACGGAATGGAGTGTTTTTGGAATATAGGTGAAATGTTATATGGTATGAATGAAGATGGATGATGAGTTATGATATGTATGAAGTGAATGATGAAATGGAATGGATTCAGTTTATGAAATGGAGTGAAAGGACATAAGAACTGTACTGCAATTCATGACATGTTTTATTCACTTACAGCAAGACATCAAATTTTGTATTTTGACATGAAAATGAGATGGATGGAGGATGGAATGATATGAATGAAATGTGGAATGGAGTAAAATATGAATGATGGAATGAAATGGAGTATGGATGGATAAGTGAATGGAGTGAAATGAAATGAAATGAATCATAAGCACTATGGATCTGAACTTATGATTTTTGTAACACCTGCTTGTAAAAACAAAAATGGGAAAAGTTAGAGTGTCAGAGAGACTCTGATTTTCACCCTATCTTTTCTGTATAAACATGCCAATCAATGATTGGTTTTCATGTTTATACCTTTATATATATATATATATATATTTATTTATTTATTTTTATTTTTCAAAAGAAATGCTTCAGAAAATTTAATCAAGTTGATGAAGAAGAGAGACTCTTCTTCATTAACTTCACATCATTGCTTTCTTGGAACTTCTTGACAAACTCTTCTCTTGAGAGTGGCTTGTGGTATAGCTTTAGTCTATGACCATTCACAAGAAAAGTGACCTCTTCTTCATCTATAGTTCTGATTTTTACTGCCCCATTATCAAAAATTCGAACAATTTCATATGGCCCAAGCCAATGTGTCTGAAATTTTCCTTGAAAATCCTTGAATTTTGAATCAAACAAGAGAGCCCAATCACCCTCTTTAAATTTCTTTTCTTTGATGTACTTGTCATGCCATCTAGCCCTTTGCTGTTGGACTAGACTTGTTTTCTGAACTGCATCTTGTCTGATCTCATCCAATTCATTAATTTGCTCCAGTCTATGCTTTTGTGCCTCCGTTAGATCAAGTCCTAGCTGAACTGCCATCTCGAAGGTTTGAATTTGGAACTCTATGGGAAACAAAACTTGCTTTCCATAAACAAGCTCATAAGGAGTATGGCCTGTTTTGTTTCTCCATGTAGTTCTATAGGCCCACAAGGCTTTAGGAAGCCTATCTACCCAATCTCTTCTATGTAAATGAACAGTCTTTGTTAGGATTCCTTCAATGACCTTATTAGTAGATTCCACTTGACCCATTTGCTTGTGGATGATAGAGGAGTAGATTTTTCTATGTCTGATTTTGTACTTCTCCATCATTTGCTCCACTAGCCTTGATGTAAATTGAGACTCTTTGATCTCGTAACAATTTCCCTTGGGACACCAAAACGCAGTAAAAATATCCTCGAAAAGAAAAGATTAACCACAGATGATTCATTAGCAAACAAGTAATGGTTTAGCTTCTACCCATTTAGTAACATAATCGGTGCAAACTAATATATATTTCTTTTGTCTTGATGGAGGACTAATAGGTCCTACAAAATCCAAAGCCCATTTTTCAAAAGGTTCAATGTGTACTTGAGGTTGTAATGGCATCTCACCCCGAAGGAGAAGGTTTCCCTACCCTTTGGCAACTCATCACTAACTTTGACATACTCCTTTCAGCATCTTTAACAAGGATGGCCAATAATATCCTAAGATTAAGGATCTTATAAGCTGTCCTCTTATCCTGCAAAGTGTCGCCACAAGGTTCGTCATGACATGCCTTGAGAATCTGTAGGCATCTCATCTTCACGAACACACCTTCTAATGATCAAATCGGACTCGTCTCATGCACAACTCATTAGCGACCCCATGAATAATCTTGCACTATCATTAATGATTTTTTCTTTTATCCCTTGCATTCATAATTGAAGGAAATTTTCTCCGAAACTAAATAATCATAATATCAACAGAAACCATGGAGTTTGAGTAGAGATTGCAAAAAGATATTCATCGGGGAAATTGATCTTCAGCGTGAGTGTCATCTTTGATATTTTGAGTCTAGATAGGAAATCAGCCCACTGTGTTTTGTTTTCCGAGCCCTATCTAGAATAGTAATGTTGAATTCTTGTAAGTAGCAAAACAACCATCTTTATATCTCCGCCATTGAGTAGATTGATTTGTTCATTAAGTATCTAATTGCGAGATGACTGTCATGAACTAAAAGTTTCATAACTCGTTATATAGTGTCTAAATTTGTTTATGGCATGAACAACGACTAAAAACTCTTTTCCGATTACGATATAGTTTAACTCTCGAGGAGTCAAATTTTTACTGGTATAATAGATGGCATAGGGAATCAAATCTTTATGTCCCAATATCGCTCCCAGAGCTGTATCGGAAGCTGCACCGTCGAGATATGAAAAGGTAACTTCCGACTAGGGTCCCCTTAATATAGGGTGCTTTCAGAAATTTTGGTTTTCGTGGGTTTCAAAAGCTAGCTCGGCAATCGAAGTCCACTTAAATTCACAATCTTTGGTGAGTAATTTGAAGAGTGGAGATGCTATTTTGGTGAAGTTTTCTATAAATCTCCGATAATACCACATAAATCCTAGAAAACTTCTAACATCTCTTTGACAACTTGGAATGGGATAGGTTTGAAAATGACTTCAACTTTTTGCCTCATCAACTCTAATCCCATCCCCCTGAAATGTGGTGCCCTAAAACAATACTCTTGATAAACATCATAAAACATTTGTTTCATGACTAAGTGAAAGGTTTGCTTCTTGACATCTTTTTAAGACTTTTCCAAGTTTTCTAAAGCCTCTTCAAATGTGTCCCCATAAAGCTGTGAAATCATCCATGTACACCTCCACACGATCATGTATTAGATCCTAAAAATTCTAATACCGCCCTTTGGAGATAGTTTGCGTGTGCATTGCATAATCCAAATGGCAATACTCGAGTAGGCATAGGTACCCCAAGGACAGGTGAATGTGGTTTTATCTTGGTCTTCAAGTTGCTACTGGATTTGATTGTAACCACTAAACCCATCTAGGAATGAAAGTACTTTTTTGCGGCTAATGTATCTAATACTTGATCTATGAAAGGCTAAAGGAAAATGGTCTTTAAGAGTAGCTTTATTCGATTCTCGGTAGTCAACACGACACCCTCCATTTTCCATTTTTCTTTGGCACAATTACCAAAGGAGAAACCCACTGACTATGCTGAAAATAGGATAGATGAAATTAACATTTAACAATTTTTGCAATTCTTCCTTGACAATTTCCTAAGATTTGGATTCATCCGTCTTTGAGGTTGTCTGATTGGTTTGCAATTTGCCTCTATATAGATGTGATGAGTACAAGTCTTGGGACTTATCCCTTTCATGTCAGGTATTCCCATGCGCATATGCGGAAGAATGTCTGCGTAATACTTTGACTAACTCTTCTTGTTGAGATTTTTTCTAGGTTCTTGTTTATGTTCAAAGTTTTGCCCGGAAAAATTTCACTTGTAGAAACTGCCAAATTTGTCCATAGAATGAAGGAGACATCCTGCCTAGATGACAAAACTCAATATTGGATCCTCTCTGAAATGATTCATGTTTGTGTTGGGAGAGGGATTCAAAAGTTTTCTAGAGTATTCAGTAATTTGATTATCTTCACTAATTTACTGAAATTGTGAAGAGTGGTTGTAAATATTCTTCATCCTCTATCCATTGAGTGTCATCTAGATCTTAATTGTCTCTAAGCTTTGGAGAGGATATAAAGTGAATCTCTTAGTTGAACTACCATCGAAATATACATATCACCGACTCTACAACTAATAAAAGCATCAGGTCGTAGCCAACCAAGATCTTCCTAATATAACGGGGATGGCCTCCCAGATTATTCTTAGGGGAGTTAGGATCATGAAATCCGCAGTGTACTCCCGAAGAATCTAGGGACTCTTGGAATGTCTTCTATTACTCCCATCTAGTTCGATCACGAATCTATCTGCATAATTGTAATAGTGTGGGTGCAAAGAGAAGATTAGGAAAGTTTCGGTTTGTCCATGATTTGTCTACTCATGATGTTTATTGTCTGCTCCTAAATCAATGAGTGTGTTTTGAATTTCAATTCCATTGATGTGAATTTTGACAATCGGATTTCCTGGGTCAAGATATACTTTGGAATAGAAATCTTGCCCATCATAATGTCTGCTTTATTTGTCCCTACCAGAGTTGAATTTTCTTGGTTTCTCTTATTCTTTTTTCTTGTTGTCTTCATACTCAACTCCTTTATTGTTTTGGCTAAAATTGGGATTTCCTTGATGGCTTGCAATAATGGAATTTTTAATGCAAACATTTCTCAATTCATCTAAGAAATCATAATTAGGCACCATGATTTGTTTTTTCTACACCTCTATCAATTTGTAATCTTTCGAGAAAGGGAGGTATAGAAGTAGATGTGGATGGTTGCTCTAATACAGGAGTTGGATTTATTGGATCTTTTTGTTTTAGTTTTTCAATGTTTGGGTCTTGAAAGGATGTGTCTTCCTCAAGACTTTTATTCACCCTGGTAGAGAGTCTTCCTCGAATTATCTTGTTCTTGTATGATCTGCAGCGTTTCCTCTCTTTCAAGTATCTTTCCGGGACCTAAGTTGAACATCACTAAGGTCTAGAGGAGTAATTAAATAAGTTGGAAACTGTTGACCTTCTATCATGTATGTATTTCGGGAGGTTCTTATTATTGGGGGTTTGGTATGGGGTTGAGTCGGCAATTGATTGGATTTTTTGAGGAATGGTAATGGAAGTGGTTGATTTTGATGGTTGGTTACATTGATGTTGTTAGGATTTTGTTGAGAATTTTTGTTGAAGATTTTGAGGAAAATTTTTGTTGAGGATTTTTCGAGGATAAAAATGTGGATATGGTGGATAGGATGGTGGATACTGATAGTATGGAGAGTATCTTCCATAGGGACTTTGTGATCCTTGTGCCCAAGATTGAGATTGATTTTGAAATTGGGGCCAAGGTTGCTGCCAAGAATTCCAAGGTGGAGGTTGATTATACATTTGATCATGGAATCCTTGTGTCCGAGGTCCACTGCCAAGGTCTTCTAGATACAAAGTTAAGAGACTTCTGTGGAATCCGTAGGAGTTTCTTCTGAAACTGACCTTGAGACCGGGAGAAGAGAAGGACAATTCTTGGTCTCATGTTTTTCTGGAACAAATGACACAGTTTCTACAACTTTTACATCTAAAGGACACTCTCTAGAGGCATGTTTCTTTCTACATTTGGGACAAAAGATTGCCAAAGCATCAGTATTCAGCCTTTTGCTTGTTTTGTATCTTGAGGGTGTCTATTTGTTCACTAAGACTCCCTAAGATGTCAGATTTAAAATCATCAAGCATGTGTCTCATTTCGATCTACTTACTATGCCCCTCGTAGAAGCGAGATTTGCTCTGCTCTTGCAAGAGCGTGGGATCTCTTGGACCTTTGTGACGTTTTTGATTTCCTCTGGAAAGGTTGATACATAACTCGTATATTTCGTGTAATGTGAGTTGTGATATATCCCTTTTCCCATCATGTTTAAGGATATCCAACCATTCATCCCCTAATTGTTTTCAACAAAAGAGCTTTTAAGGTGTCTTGATCTAGATTTTCCATTTTTGCCCTTTTGATGTTGTAATTAAACCTTTCCAACAAATCTTCTAAGTTTTCATCTTCTTTTTTGTAACATCTTGAACACTTCTTCCTTATGATTAACGGCATACAATAATCCAAATATCTCTCTAGAAATGCTTGTTTCATATCTTCCCATGTTCTAATAGAACTACGATTAGACTCATAAACCACTTCACATGTTGCTCCTTCAAGTTGAAGGAAATAATTTCAGTTTTTGAGCATCTTGTAAGTAGTCATAAGTTCTACACGACACTTCAAATTTCGAATAAGAAAGTTTCGGGAGATCTTCAGTTTAAGTCCATAGAAGTTTGGAAGGACAGAGAGGGTGAAATGTTTTTCATGGTTGTATTGGTTTCTTCATCAAGTATAGGGAACCCAAAAGAGCTTCCTATTCTACCTCTTCCTCCATTTTTGCCACCTCTACCTCCTTCTCCTCTACCTCTACCTCTACCTCCAAATAATGTGTTTTCTCCATTAAAAACTCCTCCTCCTCCTTCTTCTGCCATGGTTGACTCTCCTGTGGTAGTGGAAAGGTTTGTGTCCCCAACAAGAGTTTTTAGATTTTCTTCTATGGCAGGTTCAGTGGTTGAATTGGAAGGTTTCTCTAATGGAATAGTTGACCTTAGATCTTCTAGAAGTCCAGGATCAAGGGAGGATGGAATATGGGTTTGAGTTGAAGGTGTACTAGCTCTGGATCTAGATGAAACAAATGGTGTTCTAGAAATCAAACTTCTGCCTCTGCTGCTTATAAATCTTCCCCTTGAATCTCTCTCCCTACGCATAAAATTTTTTTTGGATGATAAGAAACAAAGGTTACCTAGTTTCACTTCCCCGGCAATGGCGCCAAAATGTTTGGTCTCAATCCAGTCTCCTAAACTGAGCTCATTTAATTGTCAACCAGGATTTGTAAACTGCTGAAGTGAAGTGTACTGTATGTACCTAGGTACTTGTTTCTTAATGCGTTGTGTGTAGTGTTTTGTGATGTTTTTGGTCTTTTGTGATGATTTATGATGTTTTTGGTCTTTTGGTGGTTTTATGTTCACAAGGAAAATGCCTAGAAAGCTGATGGAAATGAGCTGATGATTAAAGACAGAGTGGATCCTAATTGATGGATGACAAATGACAAATGCAATTGGAATACTAAAAACAGAGTCAAATCTAAACTATGACCAATCAGAAACAAAGCTTGATAATGACTTCTAAGCAAATGATTCAACACAAACTAAACTTGAGAAATGATCACTAAGTATGCAAATCCTCTAACTAAACAGTTAAGCAACTAACTTACAATGATGCAATATTTTTCCCTTGATTAGAGATTTGAAACATATTTAGAGGAAAAACATTGTTATCATCATAAGATCTTCTATTCTAGAATTAGTTCCTATCTCTATTCTGCAATTTAATTGAATGTCACAAGACCTTACTCAAGAGTTATTGATTTCTTTTCGAGGTAATCTTTTGAGGGAGGAATCTGTTTATGAAATGATAAGGAAATTGCAGAGATACTTCAGGCCTTATAGTGATGTTGTCTTCTGTTCATATGGTTATGGATCAATTGTAGATTTTAGAACAAGAAGATGTTTGTAAATAATGAAGGCTGTCTTGTTAATCTTAACAACTGAAGTAATCTATTGTGCAATGGATGACAATCTGAATATGAAGTGCAAGTGCAATGATTTAATCTAAGAATGAACTTAAGATGCCACTAATCTACAACAATGCTGAACTATAAGTCATCATCAAACTCGAAACAAGGTAACTGAACATGAGTTAAGTGCAATTAAACTCCGAAGTATCCTAACTATACTATCATGCATTATTCTATGAAATTACACAATCTCTTTGTCCATCATTGTTGATATTTTGGAAGAGTTCCTTCTTTTGGAAGAGTTAGAACAATTTTGACTGTGTAATCGAATGCAAATGCAAGCAAAAAGACTGAAAGCAATGAAAAACTAAGATATCATATCCTTATCCTACTCGTCATTATGATGTTTTGGGCAAGCGTTTAAGAGCAAGAACAGAGATGATACTTAGTGCAAACACACAACTAAATCATTCATTATCACGATCATGTCTTGAAAAACTAAGATATCATATCCTTATCCTACTCGTCATTATGATGTTTTGGGCAAGCGTTTAAGAGCAAGAAAAGAGATGATACTTAGTGCAAACACACAACTAAGACTGAAAGCAATGAAAAACTAAGATATCATATCCTTATCCTACTCGTCATTATGATGTTTTGGGCAAGCGTTTAAGAGCAAGAACAGAGATGATACTTAGTGCAAACACACAACTAAATCATTCATTATCACGGTCATGTCTTGAACTTCTTAAGAATTTCTTAGAAGAGTTTCTTCTTGTGGAAGAGTGATTAGAACAAGTGTAACTGTGATAGTGAACAACAAAAATTACAACTAAATCCTACAGTACTATAGCCATTTTCATTCATCATTATAATCTTTTGGAAGAATTTCTTCTTGTGGAAAAGTTAGAATGAATATAACTACAGTAGCTAATTAAAAACAACTATGAATTCAACTCCTAATCCTACAATACTATAGTCATTTCCCATTCATCATTATAGTCTTTTGGAAGAGCTTCTTCTTGTGGAAGAGTTAGAATGAGTACAACTACAGTAGCTAATTAAAACAACTATTAACTCAAATTCAAAACGTAAAGGTAGCTAGAAGACTTATCTAATTTACGCAAAATAAATCTGTGCAAGAGGCAGGGGCCCTCTACCACCTGATGGAATTCAACTCCAAATTAAATCAACGCCTTCACAATAACACTGTCTGCTTCATTAAAGATGAAAGAACTTGAACATAACACTCTGCGTCTTCAGAAATGTAGCACAGAGTCTAAACAAAATCTAGCATCAAATCTAACATAAAATCTAACATAGCTCTCGGTTTCCCAAGTGTTTATATAGAAAATGCACATAACAAGACTTGCAACAATTCAGGAACACTGTCTTTCCTTATCGGAATCACATTAGGACTCTTGAAGTGGCTGCGTGAAGAGGAAAAAGACATCTGGACTGAGACAATCCTAATAGAAGTCTGCTTTCCTAAATGTGTTCCCACGTTCCAAAACCGTACCCAAAATTCGTTTCTTCCTCCATGATGAGCAACGAACCATGTAGACATGACGTGGATTATGCCCATATGCGGTTTTCCTTGAGAGGCCACCTGGAACATACTCAAACGTGAAGGCAACTGCAGAATCGCCGGTTAGCTACGGAATGTCTGCATTCTGCAGCTAGTTCCGGTCAAAATGCTTTATAATGGCAAAAATCACAAAACTTAGCAAGTCAGTCATGTAAATCATTCTAGAAGTAATTTTAACTATATTCATTGATCAATTGGGTCTAGGATGGCAATAGACAAAGGAAAATGAGGTAAAATGGAATGAAAGAAAGCACAATTTTGAGGCTCAACAAGAGGCACCTCACCTCCTCACTACCAAATGCGTCAATACGTAACTGGCCTCCAGAGACTTGAAAAATCTAAAAGGAGATAGTATATCTGCGCTAACGTATGTCTGGGAGTACACCAATTGACTCCCTACTACATAGCCAACTAGAACCTCTAGGAACGAGAGAAAATCCACCCCTCTGCTTGATATACCTGTAATGAAATAGATGTCCTCCTCAGTGGATGCATACCACTGGTTAGGACCAACCCAGAAAGCCTATAGGTGGGAATTCCACCTGCGGATACGATGTCGCAAAAACAAACCATGGCCCTTTAGGGAAGTAGCCTCCTCATAGAACTTGAGGAGGCCTACCTACCTTAGGAACCCCAAGGTAGCTATTGTAAGAGGGCGAGGATACACATCTCTCTCCCTCTCTCGTGCCTTCCACAAGCGAACCATGTTATACTTGTCTGCCTGTTGTTGATGTTGTTCCCTCTCTTCTCTCCTTTCACGTCTCTAAATGATTGACATATTAAATATAATTTTTTTATTAAATGAGACATGTATTTAGGAATATACATATATAAATTTTTTTGAGGAAAAAAAAAGCAGTCGATGCGCCACAAAAAAGAGGCATGCACCGATCACGGTGCGTCTTTTTTTTTCACACACAGGAGGTGGTGCACCAGAAAATTTGCAGCGCATTGGAGGCGGTGTGCCTGAAAATTTTCAGTGCACCGCCCTCCTGGCATTGTTCCAAATTCAACGGTGTGGTGGTATAACAGACCGCACCGTTGACTATGGACCAGTGTCAGGAGGGCAGTGCGTTGACCAAACTATATGCCCCAGGGTGTATAGTTTGGTCAGCACATCGACCTCCTGACATCAGTACATAGTCAACGGTGTGGTCTTTTACTAGGCCGCACCATTGACCATGTCAAAATGTCAGAAAGTGGTGTGCTAAAAAAATTACCCGCCCTGGGGCAGATATTTCAGTCAATGCATTGCATTGCCAGTATTCCACAGGGTCAACGATGTGGCCAGGTAACCGGCCGCATCGCACTTTTTTTTAAATTTTAAAATATCACGGTGCGTCTTTCAGTACTGCCCCAGAACCAGTGCGGATACCGTTAGCACCAGTTGTGGTGCGGCCTGTAAATTTACAAGCAACACCACGAACTAGTGTGAGTTGAACGGCTTGAGTGCACTGCGCAGGAATTTTATTTTTTTAAGGTTAATTTTAAGCTAATATACAATTCTAATCCGCTAAAAGGCTTAATTATGGAAAAACAAGAAAAATACTTGTACATTTGGCCATCGAGGAGGCATATTGGCTGTAGAATTTACAAAACTAAATTTTCCCACTGTTTTGCAAAATTCAAAATGGAGATGGTGGGCAATGCACAGCAGCAGTGCATGTAGTAGGTGCAATGGGAGCGTTGATGTCAGGGCGCCTCAGAAAAGGAAAATTTGCATCGGTGCATGAGATCTCTCGAGCACTGAAAAGTGAAAAATGTAGTTTTTTGGCCATAATTTTTTTTTATTAACCCTGTTCTGGTGTGTGGGGTTTTATAGGTGCACCGGTGCGGTTTCTTAAGACCGCACCAGGTGGTTTTAGTTTTTGCGTGGGGTTTTAGGATGCACCGCTGCGAAATATTTGTAAAGCACCAATGTGCTATAGTAATAAGATGCACCGGGCGGGTTTGTATGGAGCACACGGTGTCCCGGTGTGCCAAGTTTTTTGCACACTGATGATTTCTCTTGTTGAACGCACCAGTGCGGTTTAGGATGATAAGTGCACCGGATGAAAAACATCCGCAAAAACCTCCACCCGCCAACCTCCTCTAGTAACCTCCACTAAAAATGGATTTCTGAGGTATTTTTATAAGGTGTTCCTCAAAATCATCCGCTAGAGGGTCTTTTCCTTATAACGTCACCTCCCAATGAGTGTGGGAACTATCATCCAGGTAGTTTTCTGTTCACAGGAATATTATTTACCACCACATCTCCAATATCATCACACATACGTTATCATTACATTGACATTAAGTTATGTTTTATCATTCAATAAGTATAGAAGTGGCTAGCTAGCACTTTGGTGGTGGTAATGGTTAAACTATATGCATCGAGTGTTTCTTAGTCCCAGCCTAGCACTCAACAAACTATAAGAACTAAGTGTTTTTCTCAGCCCAAGCTAGCACTCGATGACATATGTTCCTTGTGATGTGACTAAGGAATCTAGTTCACTATTAGTATACTTGATAATACAAAATTCAACATTTCCTTGTCATAAAAATAATATAAACACAACACTAAATGTCATAAGCACATGAGCATCATAATAGTTAACAACAAGAGTTCACACTGGCTTCATGGGTCCCTTACATGGTAGGGATCTTATTGGATAATGTTAGTATGAATCTTTCGTCGGAAAAAGGCCACTTTAGCTACGCATAATAAATAGCGCTAACATCAATTATGGCTGCCAATATCTTTAAATCTGTAGTTAGTTGATCCAAATAAAGCTGCACATATCCAAATCTATGCATAAAAGACATTAAGCAGTGAAAATGAAATGTTGCTCCATGCATCCAATAGATACGACAAGAACAATATATTTGAAAGAATTTTTATATTAAAGGGGCACCTGAGAGGAAAACGAGAAAGGTGTTTCCAATTCTCCTCAATGGGATGGGTTCTTGAAAGTCCTCAGCATTTCAGATCTAAAACTTCTCTCTCTTGTTGATGTAGAAAACCCAGACAAACAAAGAACTCAAAGGGAGCTCACAAAGCAAATGATGGAGAATATGACAATGATAATGGCTCAAAGTCAGACCAAGAGTACAGATCCAGAGTGATCTAATGCAATGAAAGGTGACAAATGAATGGGAAAACTCTTCTATTTATATCAAATTATTAGGGTAGTCTAGGACTTGATGCATGAATAAAATATTATTAACCAAATTCTAGAACCACCATTTAGGAATATTTTATTATATTTGTTGGAAGGAAAAGGTATTTGACTTGGGTCAAATCCCTTTATTTGTAAATAATAAATAAATAAATGATTTATTTATTATTTTTAACGAAAAGGTTGAATGATAATTAAATAAATAATGATTTATTTAATTATTTACAAATGATTTAGTCATATTTAACAAGGAATATTATTTAAATAAGATTTAAATAATTATTCCTAGAAAATAATAAGATAAATAAGGATTTATCTAATTAATTTCATTGTTTTGGGTTAAATATGTCACGGAATTATTTGTAAATAATAAATAAATAAATTATTTATTTATTATTTTAAAGAATTAGTTGAATGATAATTAAATAAATAATGATTTATTTGATTATTTATAAATGATTTAGTCATATTTAACAAGGAATATTTATTTAAATAAGATTTAAATAATTATTCCTAGAAAATAATAAGATAAATAAGGATTTATCTAATTAATTTCCTTATTTTGGGTTAAATATGACCCGGAATAATAATTAAATTATTGTTTAATTAATTATTCCATGAGGAAAAACAAACAAATATAGATTTGTTTAATATTTCCTTTTGGGGTTTCCTGTTTGGACCATAAACAACCCAATAAATATGTTTTATTAAGTTATTTTCACATAGTGAAAGCAATTTTACTTAGGGTAAAATTGGTCTTACATGGTGTACTTGGGTCCATCTAATGATAATAGGTTAGATGACCAAAAAATGGTGTAACAAATAACCTCATCTTGTTATCCCAAACATGTCATTCATATAATCATAAGATTTAAGAACATTAATCAATCATCCTTCCATTGGGATGATTATCAACAATAACTTGTCAAATTAAATGGCATCATATATATTCATTTCACATCAACATATTCATGAAATATAACACATACATTATATGAAAGAGAATATTAAAGAGGAAAATTTCTTGGTGTCTGTTGCACGTCATTTTGTCACCATGACATTTTACTGTTCATATGGGTCTATCACCATCTATATCATGTTCCCTTAGAGGTCAAAAATGCCAATATTCCTAAATCAAGTCTTGGAATTGGATAAAATCTCTGTAAAACCCTTAAAAGTCTACCTGCGCGGTTTTTCTAGCCTTTCCCTATGTATGCATTGTTGTTCTATCCATAAACTGCGGCAACTCCCGCACTTTTTTCCACTATTACCTATACACCCCTGCGAAAAGCAAATAAAAGAAAAAGTAAATTCTAGAAGCCTAGCTAGTCGAATATTCTCCCAACTAGAAGCTTCTACTGTCGCGATCAGTTCAAGCTTTATCCCTCCACTCATGGATCTTATCCCTTGGTCCATGGAGCACAAATCCCTTCATGAGAGGAATCCATTCCCCTCTTCATGGAACTAAAAATACCTCCATTTCCCTATAAATTGAGCTCAAATTTCAGGTTGAAGGGTAGATTGTAAATGAATTGTTAAATAGAATTCATAAGAGTGCATACTTTATACACTAGTGAGTTGTTGTTGGCATGATAATGATCACACCCTTGTGACTATAACTCCATAATGGTATTCAGAGAGGAAGGCTTATCAAACTAAATGAGAAACGATTGTTCAGGACCCTGGGAGAAATATGTACGACATCAAGGTATCAGGTTGTAAGATTTTTTTTTTTTATTCAAGATAATACATATGGATCTCTTTTTCTCATTGATTTTTTCTTATGCTTATTGAAATAACATCAAAACTTAGACTCCTTGATCACTATGTTGGATTATATTTTCTTGATTATTATATGTTGCATATGCTTTGATCCTTTTGTCTTGTCTTTGATTGCAGGTTCTACTTATTGGAGAAACCACTTTGGAGTGACAGGAAAAAAGACTATATTGAATGTTTAGATTTCAAGGTAGGGGCATGTCCTCTCTACTTTCTTATAATAATTATGAAATGAAATTAATCTAGAGAAAAAGGTTTCCAAATGGATGTTTGTTTCTAGCTACTCACTAAGTACTAGGCAGATCGCTCTTGTCTGCAAGAGGGATTAATCCACATAACAGTGTCCTTGTAGAGCATGTATTATTCGAAACAATGTTTTTTAAATTCAACTAAATGATTTATCACCTAATTCTTTTCCTTTACCCCATTACCTAGGCTTATTTCCTTCCTTATTTACTCCGCTATCATTACTAGTGATTTTAGTTGAAGTCTTTTTATGCGTCCAACTAGTTGATCACATTCACGTTGCTATAATACTCAACATCTCTTTCAATTCCAACATGTCCTCATCCATGCTATTTTTCTATGTCAGTTTCCAACCTTTATCATTTTCTTTCATGTTCACAACAAATATCAGGAGCATAAACATAACATATTAATAATGATAATTATTAGAAATGGGTCACTCCTTACCACTTGTCGAATGATGTTCCATACATTCTCACTGTGTTAGCCACAACATGGCAAGTACAAATTCCATTTCCATACCATTTAAAAAATGATCATATTTTTATATACCAATCACTTACCTTAGTACTATGATGGTTCTTAACTAATGGCCTTTCGGACCAATTAGTATATTCATGCCTTTATTTCTCTTTCTTATCTTTATCAAAACCATAAAAGGTAGTATATTTAATTCAATATTTTTCCTACATCACAAGCATATGAGTCTTATGAGTTTCATAAATTCAAACATTACTTCATCAACATATTTATTTATGAGATTAACCATAACATTTTAAATTGATTTCAAATCACCACTTAAACAAAGAATTCCTTTAAATTGTAATAATTATCTTTGGTTACTCTTTTATGTCTTGTCTTTACAAGCACTAAGTGGTTTTCCATCCCCAAGGAAATCACTCAGTGGTGTTCCATGTGATCCTTAGTTTCATCTTTAAGGAATAATCTCCACATTATCTTTGACTAACTACATATTTAAATCCAACTTACTGAGTGTTTCTCAACCCCAAGGCTAGCACTAAATGGTGGTTATAATTCTCCATTCAGTCCTCAACTAGATCTATATTTAAATCCACCTAATTGAGTGTTTCTTAGCCCTAAGGAAAGGACTCAGTTGCAACTATACTACTCCATGCAGTATTAATCCAACTTCGTATTTAAATCCAGATCATTGTGTATTTCTAAACCCTAGGGAATGCACTCAGTGGCGATTATAATTCCCCACACAGTCTTTTCATATAGGCCCATCCTTAATTCTATATCAGTGAGTGGTTTATCAGTCCCAAGGAAATTACTCAGTAGTGGTCATACTACTCCACATATTATTTTCATACTTGTCCCAATAAGCCCCCACCTTCTCACTCAACTCCCAGTGAGTGTAGGCACTACCATCCATGTATTATTTTGTCGACATGAATATTATTTACCACCACACATCCATTATCAATGCACCACCATTAAGGTAGGTGTTATCATTTGACAAGTATATAAGTGGCTAGCTATCACTTTGGTGGTGCTAATGGCCAACTATATGCACTGAGTTTTTATTAGCCCCAAACTAGCACTCAATGAACTATAAGCACTAAGTGGTTTTCTCAACCCAAGATAGCACTCAAAGATGTATGTGCCTTGTGATTTGACTGAGGAATCTAGTTAGCTATTAGTATAATTTCTAATAAAAAATTTAATATCTCCTTATCATAAACATAATATAAACATGGCACATAAATTTCATAAGCACGTGAGCATCATAATAGTTAATAACAAAAATTCACACTTGCTTGACAGGTCCCTTACATGGTAGGGATATTATTGGATAACCTCATCATGTTATCTCAAACATGACACTCATATAATCATCAGCTTTAAGAACATTAATCAATCATCCTTCCATTGGGATGATTCTCGATAATAAATTCTCTAATGAAATGGAATCATATATATTCATTTCACATCAACACATTCATGAAATATAACACATACATTATATGCAACACAATATTAAGGTTAGTAAAACACCTTGGTATCCATGTAGAGAATGTATTATTTGAAAAAATATTTTTCAAAGTAATTCTCACCCAAATCCTTTCCTTTACCCCTTTACCTAGGCTTATTGTCTGCCTTATTTAGTCAACTATTATTACTAGTACTTTTAGTTGAAGCATTTTTATGCATCGAAGTGGATTATGACATTCCTGCTACTGCAATATTGAACCCTTCATTCAATTCCAACATGTCCCCATCCATGTTATTTTTTTATGTCAGTTTCCAACCTTTATCATGTTCATTCATGCTCACAACAAATATCGGGAACATAAACATAACATATTAATAATGATAATTATTAGCAATGGGTCACTCCCCACTTGTCCAATGGTGTTCCATACATCACATAATCCATTAATTAACCTCACAGTGTTAGCCACAACATGACAAGTACAAATTCCATTTCCCTATCATTCACACAATGATCATATTTTTATAGATTAATCACTTACCTTACTACTATGATGGTACTCAAATAATGGCCTTTCAGGCTAATTAGCATACTCATGCCTTTATTTTACTTTCTTGTATTTCTCATATTCATAAAAGGTTATATATATATCATCCATGCATAATTTCAATTAAGGAAACTCCCTTCTTATGCTATTTGCATAACTATCATGTCACTACCCATTTTATTCATGACCCAACCAATCCACCTAGTTGATTTTTCATCCTCTTCTGCCTTCCATTGTCATTCTTTTGATGTATAAGGGTTAATCAAGGTATTGCACTTCCAATTGAGTCTTATTCATCTCTTCTCCAGGTATCATTTTCTTTCTTTTCCCAAACCAAACAACAAACCAAGACCAAATTGCAAAAGGAAAGAAGAAAGAATTAAAATAGAGAAAAAATACAATAGAAACACATGACAAAATATAAAGTAACATGGCCATGCTCAAGGTCAACCAACAAAGGAAAAAAAATTGCAGCCAATAATAACAACAACGACATGTAAAAAATTCCCTTTACACATCATCCATTAGTCCACAAAAAAATCAATCCCTTGGTTTCTTGTGTTCAGTGTGTCCATCACCAATATATGCACAAATTTTTAGTCAAAGTTTTTCCCAAGATCTATAGAAACCTCAAAATTCCAACATCCCCTAAAATAGTTCAAGGGACTTTTCAATATCTTAGAGATTCGGAGGGGATGCTCCCTCATCTCTTTATATATTACAAATTATTGGTTCATGTGCTTAGAATTCACATGAACTACTCTTATTCTTCTTTCACAGTCTATTAGGATAGTCTCTTCTCAGGTGTTCCTCTCCATGGTACCAACATGAAATGTGATTTCTTTTCTCTTCATATTTATGAGGTCCTTTTTTGGCCTTTCCAACATGATTTTCTTCTATATCTCGAGAGGTTGATGCATGTTGCAACAACCCTTGCATGTATCTTAGGTTTTGTAGTAGCATTTTGTTCATCTTTTCCTGCTCCTTTTGGTTCATAATGAGCCTTTTATTTTCTACCTTGTAGCTCTTCATCTCAAATTTCAAGCTCCTTAAGGTTTTTTCTCTATCAAGGGAACTTTCCTTTCCATGCTCATGATGTACTTGGTCCTTGCTATGTTGCACCATACTATTTTCCATTACTTTATTTCATGTTGCAATTAGGTCTTCTTATATGTTGTCACACACACATAGTTGTTAGTTATATCAATGTAAACATATTGACTTGTTAATTTTCCATGCAAAGATCAAGCATGTTGATTCAACATGTTGATCTATTACTTTTCACAAATCTAGAATTCATGTCAACCACATATTCTTGGAATCCAAATTAGTGAGTATTTGTGATATCCCCTAACATGGATTTTATATTGTAAATATGTATATTTTAAGTGTGTTTATTGTTCTAACTTTAAAATACCTATTGAAAATTGATTTATCAATGTTGTATCATTGCTAAATATTTAATGCAGATCCATGTTATTATGTTTTTAATAAATATAAAAGAAATTGGAAATTATTGTTGAAGCTACACTTGGCTGAAAGTGATAAGGCTACAAATTAATGATGGAAATTGATTACCCTTGTTAATTAAGACCTAGGCATCTAATATAAGGGTTAGATTATCAATGATGATGGAAATTATTGATCGATAAATTCCCTTTAAGATGTGATGTTGTCTTTGAGAGTGGGGAAGTGGAGGTCATTAATGGATGAGTTGGAGGAAGTTACCCAACTACAACCTACTTTGGTAGAGAAGGGAGTTGTTTTTTATGTTGATGTTGAGAGGATTCACACAATGCAAAACTGGATGAGAGGAAAAAAAGAACATACCAAGAAAAATAAAAAAATATTAACTTGTAGACCTTGGAGCTTGAGGGAAATTTTGTGCAAAAATAGAAGTCATGGTTGGGTGGAGCTTGGTAGCTCCAGACTTAATTTCCAGAACTACTTTTTCAAGTTGGTATCCTAATACTCAGTTCTTTTAGGAGTTTTTAAAATGTTTTATATTGAATTACTTTGCAAATGAAAGATTCTGAATAAGTATGTTGGTGAAAAGAAAAATAACTGATGTTTCTCTTCTTGGAATTGTTAATATATTATAGATAATTAATTCATTCAAAACAATGAAGTTATAAGACAGATGTTAGAATGTAAGGAGTAGTTTAAATTCCTAAAGACATATTTTCCGTTTTATATTGTGAATAACTATATTTCTAGAATCTAAAGTAGCGTGAGATGATGATAAAAAAGAAATGGATTTTTACTTTTTTTCTTATGCATAAGGTCTGATTAGAAAATTATATAACCATAGTAAAAAGAGAAAAACTAAAACAGGACCTAGAGTAAGTCTAACAAAATAGTATTATATCTTATATAATGATTTACATGCACAAAAATTAAGTTCATAAATATTATTTTTGAGATATATATATATATATATATATATATATATATATATATATATATATATATATATATATATATATATATATATATATATATATATATGTATATGTATATATATTTTTGCATAGTAAATAGAGATAGAGAAAAATATAATTAATAGTAGTCCATTTGGTGAGTAGACTAGTCTAATAATTATTTGAAATAAGGTTCACCAAACTTAGAAATAATTATTTTTTAGAAAATCACTTTATATATTAAGTTAATATTTTTAGAAAAACTTCATCTTATATATATATATATATATGGTTGAAAATACATGTAGAATTAGTAATAAACAAGGAACAAGTAATAAAAAATATTTAAAAATATAACACATAGGATAAATAATCCTTACAGTGGGTATAAATCAATCTTACAGCTAGTTTTTGGAAAAGATAGTTGAAATATACAAAAACATTTCACAACCATGTGCAAAAGATTTTATGAACATAAAATATAAAGACAAAAGTATAGAATTTTTTAGGAAAACATATGTAGTCATTAATTTAAAAGATCAACACATAAAAGTGTTCTGTAGCATTGTTTACATTGCTAAGATTGTAATATTAGTCAAAGATGACAATAATAAAATCAAACAAGTACAATTGATCAATGTTTTTGGGTCATGGTTACCCTTTACATATTACATGATAGGCATAAAAGCGTATACGATATAGACTTCCTAACAGGAAGTAAGTCTATGAAATACTTTATTAACTAAGCATAAAAAGATAGGATGTTTGGAATCTTGTCCTTGATGAAAGATTCATGCAAAAGAAAAGTAGCATCCAAGAGTTTAGGTACATATGACATGGATAGAAGAAGCATGGAATCCATTACGTGTTCGAAAATATCTAGAACATATGCTCGAAGGAAAAAATTTCAAAATTTCATTGAGAGTTTTTATATTACCTGCAAGTGTTCAGGGAGAAAATTCTTAGTTAGGGTACGATAGTAAAACAAGAAGTCAAATTTGTAAAATGAAGAATAAGTTGAGGGCCAAGTATTAAAGTGTCAAACCAGGAGGTAACTCCTCAAATCAGAATGTGTTATTGAATGAAGAATGAACATGCATTTATACATGGAGGTGAGGCTATTGGGATTCATCTCCCAATGACTCTTGGCCTTCCTTATTTCCTAATATTAAATAATATACAATATTGAATATTCACACCCATCACATAGGATTAGGTGTCAACATTTACTTTTCAAGCTTTTCTCTTCCAAGTGCTTTGGTGAAGATGTCAGCAGTTTGCTCATTTGTGGAACAATGATGTAGATGAATGGTTTTGGCCTGAACATGATGTCGAATTAGATGGTACTTTGTATTGATGTGCTTTGTTCGATCATGGAACTTTGGGTTCTTGGCAAACTTTATTGCAGAAGTGTTGTCAATCATGAGTGGTGTGGAGTACATTTGTTTCATCTGCAAATCTTCCAAGATTTTCCGGAGCCACACAATTTCCTTTGTTGCTTCAGCTGCTGCCACATATTCTGCCTCGGTCGTGGAATCTGCTGGAACTGACTGTTTGCGTGATCTCCATGAGATAGCTCCTGATCCAAGACTCATGGTGTAACCCGTAGTAGACACCCCTGTTTCTTTGTCGCCATCAAAGTCTGAATCAGAGTATCCGATCAAGCTGAAGTCGCCTACCTGTGTATATTTGAGTCCAAAGTCTTGAGTCCCCTTCAAGTACCTTAACACTCTTTTTGCAACAGACCAATGTCCTTCACAAGGTTTTTGCATGAACCTTGAGAGGATTCCAACAACAAATGAAATGTCAGGTCTGGTGGTGGTCAGGTAGATAAGACTTCCTACAAGCTATCTATACTTAGTTGCATCCTCAAATTCCTTCCCTTCAATAGATGTGAGCTTCAAGTTTTGTTCCATTGGAGTGGTTAAGGGATTACAGTCATCCATGCCAAATTTGTTCAAGAGATCTCCAATGTACTTCTTTTGAGAAAGAAATATGAATTTATGATGTTGAATTACTTCAATACCCAAATAGTAATGAACATGACCCAAATCAGTCATTTCAAAACTTTTCTTCAACTCTTTCTTCATGGATGCAATATAGCTCTCATTGTTTCCTGTTATCAAAAGATCATCTACATATACCACAAGATATACAACTGTTTTTCCAACTTTCTTAACAAAAAAAGTTGCATCATCAAGATCAAAATGTTTGAAGTCAAGTTTCAGAAGATGCTCGGTTAATTTCTCATACCAGGCTCATGGTGCTTGCTTGAGGCCATACAAGGATTTTATAAGCTTGCAAACTTTGTTTTCTTGACCCTTTACAACAAATCCTTCTGGCTGGGACATATAAACTTTCTCCTTTAGATCTCCATTCAAAAATGTTGTTTTTACATCCATCTGATGGACTTTCCATCCATTCTGAGCTGCTAAGGCAAAGAGAGTCTGGATGGTGGTCCATTTTTCTGTGGGAGCAAAAGTTTCTTCATAATCGACTCCTTCTTTTTGTGCAAAACCTTTTTCCACAAGCCTGGCCTTGTGCTTGTCAAGTGAGCCATCTGCTTTGTACTTGTTCTTGTAGACCCACTTACAGCCAATTGGTTTTGTTCCCAAAGGCGGATCAACCAGCTTCCAAGTGCCATTCTTTATCAAGGCATCATACTCCTTTTGCATCGCTTCTTTCCATTCATCATGAGAAGCGGCTTTTTTGAAGGAAGTTGGTTCATGATCTGTAGACAAACTCAATTCACAGTTATAAGCAATATCCATATCAACAGGAGAATCAGAATTATCTACATCACCTTCGATTTGTTGAGTGGAACTTATTGTTCCTGTTTTTCCAACCTCATCAGGATGAACATTCTCCAGTGTCTTTGTCAGCCATTTGGGAGGACCTTTCTGAGATGGCCCAGGCTGGTCATTTGACTGAGTTGGGATTGATTCAAGATTCAATCTCCCAATTTTGTCAATCACATCATCCAATGTGTCATCCATGGTTGTTTCTTCATGTGGGGGAGAGAGTGCTTCAGGATATGATTCCACAGTTTGATTCAATATCGGAATCCCCCCTTCAAGGTGTGGAATCACATTATCAAATTCTTGGAAAGACTTTGCATGTGTGAATCTGTCCAGGAGATCAAGTTGCCGCTCAACAACCTTGTCACTCTTGGAAGATTCAAGAAATATGACATCTCTTGCTATCACAAACTTCTTATTTGCTTCATCATAGAGACGATATCCTTTGGAGGTATTGGAGTACCCAAGAAGATACATTTTCTGCTTCTAGCACCAAGTTTGTTCCTTTGACCCTTGGGTATCAAGGCATAACAGGTGGACCCAAAGACCCTGAAATGCTTTACTGAAGGAATGTGGCCATGCCACATTTCAAAAGGATTTTTGTTTCTAATTGAACTTGAAGGACACCTATTCTTTATGTAAACAACACATAGAACTGCATCAGCCCAAAACATCAATTTTACATTCTTGAAAAACAACATGGAGCGAACCATATTTAAGATAGTTATGTTCATTCTTTCAGCTACACCGTTCTGTTGGGAATTATATGGCATTGTTGTTTGATGTTTGATTCCATGTTGACGAAGATAATTTTCAAATTCGTTTGAAGTGTATTCTTTTCCATTATCAATACGTAGAGAGCCAATATGTGTTTGTGCATCATTTTCAATCCATGCATGAAAATTCTTGAAAGTTTGAAAAGCATCAGACTTATTCTTCAGTAAGTAAATCCAACACATTCTGGTGTAGTCATCAATAAATGTCATCATGTATTTGTTTCCATTTGCAGAAGCAATATGCATAGGGCCACATAAATCTGAATGAACAAGCTCAAGTTTTCTATGTGCTCTGGAGTGTGAATCATGAAATGGTTGTTTGCTATGCTTTCCTAGAATACAGGCATCACATTCCTTAGGTTTTCTAGGAATTGTAGGAAGTCCATTAACACCATTTTTCTTCAATAAACGAAGGCTTTCATAGTTTAAGTATCCAAATCTAGCATGCCATAAAAGACTTGATGGGAATGTACCTTCATCATGATGTGAACTGAATGCAAAGTTTTGAGCATGAGCAAATGAACCTTTCAGCTTCAAGAGTCTCCCTTCTTCTATTCCCTCCATGACAAGTGAGTGATCTGATGCTTTTCTGACCTCTGCCTTGCCATCAAACAAGTGAATGGAGTGTCCTTGCTGCCGGATTTCGACCAGGGACAGCAAGTTTCTCTTCAACTCAGGGAGGTATAGGACCTCATGTAGGATATGATCAGGAAGACCAGGCAGTTTAAGCCTGACTGTGCCAAGCCCTGATGGCTTGAGTTTGGATTTATCTGCGAAATATACTGCTCCATCAACTTTGTCAGTGAATTCTTCAAAAAAATCTTTTCTAAATGTCATGTGACATGTTGCTCCCGAATCTAGCAACCAATCATCTCTCCATGAAGTAAATGAAACATCAAATAGGTTTTCAGTTACTCCATTGTTACAATGTGCTAGAACAGAATGAGCTGATTCAGGTGCTTTACCTTTGTCTTTGTCATTAGTTTTACCTTTGTCTTGATTTGTTTGCTGCTGAGTTTTAGATTGTCTGCCCCCCTTTTCTCTGAAGTTTCTTCTTCGTCTTCTACCATCTCTTCCTCTGGATGAATCTGAAGCATGTCTCTTTTCTCTCTGTGCCAAGTATGCAGCCTCTTTAGAAGATGAAGGGACTGTCATCTTCTTTTGAAGGAGGAGAGAAAAAAAAACTTTGCTGGATAATCTCTTTTGAAGGAGAGAAAACAAAAACACTCTTTGCTGGAAAATATACTCAGTTTAAAAGGACAGAAACATTGCTAAAAATACGAAGACTAAATTTAAAAAGACATAAACTCTTTGCTGCAAATACTGAATTCTGCACAAAAAAATATATGTATATTTTTTTTTTTGGAGAAAAAAAATTATATGAAAACTTATTGAATGGGAGGAAGTATTGAGTATGTGGATGGTATTAAGAAATGGGACAGAACTTATTATATGATATAAAGGGCGGTATTGGATGAATAATCAAATGGTGGTATATGGTGTGAGGGAGCGGTATTGGATGAATAATCGAAGGGCGCTAATATGAGGTGGTATAATATATGAGGTGGTATTATAAAGTGGAAATTGTATTAAAGGATGGGATTTTAATAGTGGTATTGTATACGAATGGTGCGGGCGGAAATAGTGAATTGTGAGGGCGGAGTGTTGTAAACAGCGTGGAATGGTTGTTATAAACAAACAGCTTATTAAATTTCTATAACAGCACTGTATATAATACAACTGTGCATGGGAGGTTCCATGGGATAAGGGGATAGCAGACAGCGTGGGACAGGCGTATGACAGCGTATTGTTAAACGATGACAGTGGGAAGGGCCGAAAGGCCACGGGTATGACAACGTATTAATGAATAGGCGTATGAAAGCGTAGTCGACAGGCGTGGGAGATGTAGTTGACAAGCCACGGATGTGTTAGAGTCGACAGGCCACGAGAAATAAATGAGGAGGGGCGGACTGTATATACATATGACAGCGTTTTATATATAACACCGCTCCCACTGCAAAACTCCCACTATGCGTAAAACGCTGGTGGAGGGGCGGAATAAAACTCTGGAACAATTCGTATTATGTTGAACAGTGATCGGGTATTAAATATATATATCAGAGAACTGTATTACAAGGTGAAGGGGCGGAATAAAACGCTGACTGACTGTGATATGATGCGTTGTGTAGTGAATAGTGTGAGATGGGAAATGGGAAGCCGTGGGGAGCGCTCGTAGAGCTGAGAGGGGAGGGCTATGTGATATATGTGGAGTGCAGTATCGACGTGTGGGAGGCGGTAGAAGGGAGCAGGACAAGGGCGAAGTGGTATATGACTGGTG
This sequence comes from Pinus albicaulis, assembly GCA_034641835.2. NCBI lineage: Eukaryota > Viridiplantae > Streptophyta > Pinopsida > Pinales > Pinaceae > Pinus > Pinus albicaulis. Next base: position 578,852,652 of record CM076573.1, on the reverse strand, counting down.
TATTGTATATGGAGTGAGCGTATTGTATTATGGTGGGAGGGAGGCGTTATTATAAATGGAGCGTTGTTATAAATGGGACAGAGCGCAGGTAGGGGAAATGGGTGAGAAGGTGTTGGGAAAGAGGGAGGCCGAGAGGCCGTTACAAAAAACTAGAATGGGATCTTTGCAGGACTGCAGAGAGGGCTGCAATTTGCAGTGTTTCAGGAACTGCAGGATTGCAGATTCTTCAGGAGCTGCAGGAGCTGCAAATGTCAGAGCTATGCAGAGATTTAAAAAAATGCGGAATAACAGTATAGAAATAAGTAGGAGCAGCAAAAACTATTATTAAAAAACTGACTGAGCAAAGGAGAGGGAGTTACACCACAGGCATAAATGCCAATAGTGGGACTGGCTCTGATACCATGTCAAACCAGGAGGTAACTCCTCAAATCATAATGTGTTATTGAATGAAGAATGAACATGAATTTATACATGGAGGTGAGGCTATTAGGATTCATCTCCCAATGACTCTTGGCCTTCCTTATTTCCTAATATTAAATAATATACAATATTGAATATTCACACCCATCCCATAGGATTAGGTGTCAACATAAATATTACCTGAAGGAGCAAACATTTTAGGACACCACGCCTTATCCTTGCAATTAAACCATAATTTTATGGTAAAAAAATCGTTGTATAAAGAATTATATCTATCATAAAATAAAACCCTGAATGGGAGATAAGAGACCAACATTAAAAGAATAAAATATGTACATTCCTATAGGGTTAAAACCCTAAGGAAAATTTAGTAGGGTTTATATAAGAATACTTCAAACAAAGGATTTTATTTCTATTCTAAACTAATTACACTAACGATCATGGAAATAATTTAATGTCAAACAACTTCATAATTTATATAAAACACATGTAGGGTTAGGGTAAATATTACCTGAGTAATCATGAATGCATGGAAATCACCACATTTTCAAAGGCCATAAAACCATTTAACCATTGAGAAAGTAATTTTTTTGAAGGAAGATGCCATAAAAGAGATCAGAACCAAGAAATGAATATTCCCATAAAAACCTAGAAACCATGAAGAAAAAAATGGTTAGGCTAGTATGGAAAAATTACTGAGATGAAAGTATAGAAATATCTTTCAAGTATAATTAAAATACTCTAAATAAAAATAGATATACCTCTATTGGAATTTCCATAAATGAATAGATGCATTTGAAATAACATTTTACACTCTACAGATTGATGGAAGGAGACTAGTAATACCTATAATCCTCCATTATCAAATGAGTATTAAAGGCTGAATATTAAGTTAAACTAGTTGTAGAGCGAGTAGAGCTCGGTCCAAAATCTAGCGAATGAATGATAATACAAATGGGTGCACTGGATAATCATTGCAAACAGTTTGAAACCCTAAAAATGTCAATTGTTGATCATACAAGACCACATCAAACCCATTAAGATTAGGATTACACACATGGCAATGTTATTCCACATGAAGGAAGGTGGTGTTCACATCATGGCTTAATGTTAAAGCTCCACATCTACAAACATGACTATAACACTAGAAGATCGTGTCACCACATGGAACACATAAACCAATAACAAATATATATGACTATATATGAGATAAAAAGAAACAAAAAATTTAATTATAACATATCAAATATTTTACACAAGGCACACAACATGACACCTGTGAATTATATATATGAAATATGAGTTAATATCCCAAGTGGGTTAAATAGGATTCAATAGTTTAAAATATACATTATATCACAAATGAACCATGGGGATTATAAATTTTTTGGTAGTAAAATGGACTTTTAAACCATAAGTTATTTAATACTTTGATGATTTTATAACTCTCTCTCTCTCTCTCTCTCTCTCTCTCTCTCGTATATATATATATATATATATATATATATATATATATATATATATATATATATATATATATATATATATATATATATATATATATATATATAAATCCTCGAGAGTTAGCTCAATTGGTTGAATACCCATCGCATAAGCACTTTTCAAAATCAACATGAAAATCACTAACTTCAAAAAAAAAAGTTCATACTTGATACATAAGAAAAATTAAAGTGTCAAAAATATGCTAAAAAAAGGTTGTATTATGAATCAACACTTTAAAATCAAATGATTTTTTTTCTACCTTAAAAAAATGGGTAATCGGTAAAGTCCTTGTTTTCTCGGTAACTATGTTTTTTATGGTCTATATGTTTTTATGTTGAATGATGAGCATGTTTTATAATATTCATAGATCCACATCATAATGTGTTCAAGATAACTTTGAAATGAAAGCAAAATTTTAATAAAATTGAATTGGGCATGAAATACTGATTCACCCCTCCACCCCCCCCCCCCCCATTTATACCAATATCCACTGAGAAATATGCTCTACTTTAATTGCAATGAAGCATAATCCACATCGAATGTTATGTAACCAAACCACAAAACATAAAAAAATATAGGTCAGCGACTTGAAAATAAGCCTCTTCGAGGGGGAAACCTCCTTTTACATCAAATAAATGAATAATTATTGGATGATACAAATGAGAATACCTCCTTGGTATATATATAGGATTCTAAAGGGTCACAATAAAATCAAGGCCTAGATAAAAATAATAATGTATGGGAATGACGATAACAATAGTGGGCTTCTATGTGGCACAACAATAACAATATGGGGGATAAACTAGTATTATAGCTACCTACCATCGAAGCTGTTATTTTGTTCATAGTATGAGATGCATGGATAACTCATAGTTTGAATATTATTGATCCAACTTTGCAGCATCGTGTGATTCACATCTTGGTGTGATTCTGGTTGAAATTTATAGTTTTATAAAGTCTCAAAGATAAATTTTTTGTTCTACAAAGGTTATGGGTATTATCAGAACCCAAAATCAAGGCATGATTGGTTGAATCTCGGATGTTTATTATAACATAACTAATAACACGTTTGCAATACCAATTGCAATAATTTGGAATGGAATTTTCATTGACACATCACAATGTAGCCAAGCATAAACTATAGTATATTTTGGATCTGAGGAGTGACAACATGTGGATACAAATAGAGAAAATAATGCACAAATTGTTGGGAGGAGACCAATCTTGTGTTGATGCATGGAAAATCAGAATCAAGTAAAAATGGAGAGCATGTGTAAATTATAAAATAAGCAGAGTTGGAGTCAATATAAACTATAAAAGTATTTCTTAAAGTTATTTATAAAAGTAGAAGAGCATTTTAAAAAAAAGGTTAAGTTTCCTTTATCATTTTTTAATACCATATAGGTGTTGAATGAATTTAGAGATTGTGCATGTATTAAGAGGTATTGTAAAGTTTCAATGACAAGAGATAATGTGTTATAAAAAGGTTTGTAAAGGCTTTATATTAATGTAATGTAAATAAAATTTTAGATGGAATAATAAATCCAAATGATTAAATTCCAAGACAAAGTTCAAGTTCATGTTTTGTATCTCAGAGTCAAAGTTGTTGAAGAGTTTACATAAAAGTTGAATAAGTCAAATTATTAAAGAGTTTGAAAAGTTGAGTCTAGTTCATTGTCAATTCAAAGTTAAGATTCAAGTTTTCAAGTCAAAATTAAAGGTGCATGATTAGTGTTACCCAACATCTTTATCCTTATTGTATTTGAAAAATGGGTGTGTGATCAGTTATACCTAACACCCTGTGTTTATTCTTTAGTAACCAAGCATGAATCATTAGCAATTTTAAAATGGGAAAAGGAGGAAGAAGGATACAAACTTCTAATCATGAAATTGAATTGCTGCAACAAGACCTTGATGATTCCTTGCAAGAAATAGATAGACTATAGAAGCAAAATAATCCCATGATAAGCAAAGTTGCATAACTAAGATTAAGAAATAATGAACTCTATCATGAACTTTTATTAACACTTTAGAGGAAAGTTTAACTTTACTAAATCAATGGGTAGATGATATTTTAAAAATTTAAAATCAAAAGGTAAAATTACTAGAATCATTTTAGCAAGAATTAATGACAAAACAAAATGTATTGTTAGCATTTGAAAGTGAAGTGGAACAGTTAAATCAAGAGAAATCCAAGTGTGATGTAGTTTGTGATACTAGTGACATCATTCATAAGACTAATAGTTCTAGCAATACTTGTATTTTAATATTTGATGATGTACATATGTTTATTTATTGTTTTAAATATCCAAATAATGATTCTTATAGAGATGAAGATGATGAATTGGGTTATTTTGAGAATCACACAAAAGGAATTGGTGCTAAAATATTAAATAAAATGGGTTATGATGGAAAGGGTTTAGGTAAAAGAGGTCAAGGTATTCGGAAGCCTATACCACTATGTGTAAGAACAAAGAATGAAAGCCTAGGTTATGAAGGAAAATCGAGCAATGCAACTAATAAATTTGTGAAAGGAGAAACACCGATAGTGGGTGAGCCATCTACAAATAAAAATGCAACAAATCAAATGAATAATTTGGAACAAAATTGCAATCGTTATGAAAGAAAAGGACATTTATGAGATAAATGTTGGAATCTACATCCCTGTAATGTTTGTAATCTTAAAAATCCTGATGATCACAAGTGTTGGAATAAAAGAATATCAAATCCTCATATACAAGTACATTGTGGTTGTTTAGATGTGAATGGATAGAAGGAATTTAATTTTGTGTTGAAAATATTTTACAAGGTCAAATATTCAATTGTACAACAATATCTTCCATATAAATTTCATGAGTTAGTTGGTCCACCAAAGGTTAGTTGTCACTAAGGAAAGAGTTTTCAATTTATTGAATCATTTCTTGAGTATTTTTTGTATTGGTTTGTGATACACCAAAAACCACCTTGTATTAAGAGATGGAGGTTTGTGGTCATCTAAAACTACTTCATGTAATGATTGGTTCATGGTAAGTTGAACCACTTTGAGGTTAAGGGTTACTTAAGAAAACCCTAAGTATGAGGTAATGTAATGTTTGAAGGGTAATCCATATAAAACCCATGGGAAGATCAATGATAAGTTGAAGATATCCTTGATTTGAAAATGGTGTAGTTCAAATGATTGACTCAAGATTTAGAATTTTGTAGTGTACAAAATGACAACTAAACATATAAACGAAAATTAAGAAGACTAGAGATGATGTCGAGGGTAGAAGGTTAAATATGAAGAAAACTCAAGACATATGGATTGAATCATATTAGAGGAAATTTTAGCCTAAAAGTACCCATGAAATTTTCACGTAATTTCCATGTCATAATAAGTAAACTAATCAAAATCCTTTAAATTTAAGAAGAGGTACATGTCCTAAATAATTTTAAATTGTTTAATTTGGTTATCCGTGAAATATTTTATTATTAATTTTGGTATCGGTCAAATATTTTATTAGTAATTTGGATATTCGTGAAATATTCTATTAATGTTATTTACCTACCTTACCCATATGAATTATAATCTCTATAAAGCTATTAATGAAATGCAAATGTTGATATTATTGAAAAAATATGGGCCCATTTGACATTAATAACCATGTCTAAGAAAAACACCCAAAAAATAGTTAACTATAAAATATATGTAGACACTTAAATATAAATATAAATATAGACAATTGTAGTTAAATATAAAATAGTTAAATACTTAGGAAGTAGTTAAATATAAAATATAAAATAGTTTAAAATAAATATAGTTATATTTAAATATAAACAGTTAAAAAAATTATTCAAGGACAAATTATCGGATTCTCACAAAACATATAAAACATATAGTCAAATATAAAATAGTTAAATAGATATAAAATAGCTAGAAAATGTATTCCAAAAAGGACAAATTTTTGGATTCCATCCAAAAATATATAATATATAGTTAAATAGCTAAAAAAATAGCTAAATAGTTAACAAACATATTCCAAAGAGAAAAACTACTAGATTCCGGCCAAAAATATATATTCTGAGCAAAATTATGGCTTCAATGGACAATGTCATTAAAAAACCACCAAAAAATTAATATGAACCACACTAGCTGGTTCAAAACACATCAACAAAAATTTTACTATGTGATTTTTACCAAAATATCTCTCAACATTCATAATATGGATCAAATAAGCTTAAAATCAAATATATATAGACAATTATTTTAATAAAAGTTTCATATATTGAGATATTTCGATAAAATTAAAATATTGGTTGGTTCGAAACATCGACCAAATCCTAATGATGTGATTAATCCGAAAGACATTATGATTTTAATTTTTTTATTAAAGATCATGCTAATAAATATTGTGGAACATAGATGAAACTAAAGTAATATTAAAAAATTGTCTACATGGAATTTTTTATTAATTTCTTGATTCTTCCTTAGGAGACCACTTTTAGGCTGAAATTTCCTCTAATTATTAAGTATTCATTAAGGGGGAATATGAAGGGATAATTCATACTTATGATATAATGCAATTATTAATAATGAATGTAGACTTAATCTAGAATCCTACATATGCCTAAAGATGAAAATAATGAGAAAAGTTATGGATGAAGATACAAAAAAATAGTTGAGAGATTTGTGGAGATATTCATGGAGATATTGCGGAGATAGTTACGGATATGGTTGAACCAATTAACCAAATTTGGAATTTGTTATGGGAACCTAAATTTTATAATACAAGGCTTCATGTATTGTATTGGTGTGAGTGTGAGAATGATGTATAATTATTGTAATGTAATACAATGTGATTCGGTCAAACCATTAAAAAGCTTGCCAACCTTGGATCTCCAACATGCTTTAGGATATTTTTTTTTGAGACATGGATTTTATTCCTCTCGGCAGATAAATGTTTTATACATAATGCATGCCCGAAATTATGTAACACTCTTGTTTTCATGCCCCTATAAAGTACCTATGAGCAACCATAACTTGAGAATGCCTCGTCCAAACAAAAAAATTCCATGTGGAATGTCATCCTCTCACTTATCTCTATAATCTGGGACCCTATTGACATTTTGGCTTCCATGATCACTTTTCCTTAGGAAGTGTGAACTACCTTGGGAAGTCTGAAAATATTGTTGATTGCGAGGCTACTATATATTAGAAAAATTTGAGGGATAAGACACCAAATCCAAGGAAACGTATATACTTGAGAGACTCATAACCATATGGAAATACATAGGTTCACTTGATATGGACTTGTTTTTCCCTTACACTAGTGACCATCCCTACAAAAATAAAATTCCTTTAAAAACTTGAGTCCACATATAAGCTCACATAAGGACCTCCAATCCTATTCAGGATGAAAGGAACCCAAAATTACCTCAAAGGGATCATTTATGGTCTAAACATAACAAGATTGAATCAACATGACACATGGTCTATGATTCCTACACTGCCTCACATGGTTGTCACATGGCGTTGACTTGTGATCTTGGGCTCACAATGGTGTTTAATAATGCCGCATTATATCTAGGTACCCTTGTTGAAAGACATGTATCAACATGATACAATTGTAGGACACATGCTCCACTTGGGAGGATGTCAGAACCCCAGAATCCACTACTTATGGCCTTAAACAAGTTCACATGATAGAAATAAAATACAATAAAGAAGTCAAATTCAAGTCACGTCCATTTTTAAGATGGAAAATAAACCCAAATGGAATAATGTAACTACGATAAAACATAAAGTAAAACAACTAAAATGGCAATGCATGAAATTGAAATAGATGAAATAAATGTAAATGCAAACTGCAAAACAAAAAGTAGCAAGAAAATTGAATGCACGATCTTACTCTAATGCTCATAATATAGATATTATTGAAGGAAACCAATTCTCATAATAGAGATATTTTTCATCTTATCCTAATATAATCTAAGAGAAATGAAGCACATTAAGTGAAAACATATAACCAATGCGACTAGAAAATAAATTCATCATCACGTTGGATTTTACCTTTGTGCTTGGTTGCTAATAAAAAAAGTGAAATTTCAAACTTGAGATAAGTTTATTTTGGAATCTCCTTTATGGCTTGGACCACATTTATTAGGAAAGCTTCATCATGCAGAAATAAATTGAGGAAGCACCAATTTTTCTCCTTATTATTGCAAACTTATTTGATCCACAAATAAATCAAGCTAATATAATGATATTTTTCATTGTAAACATAGTCCCACTCATCATTTTTATTTATTAAATTAGTAGAAAATGAAGGCTTAGATGGCAGCTCCAAATGGAACTTGTATATATATTATCGTCCTAGTTGGCTCTCACCAATCACACGCACACACCAATGATGAGAAAATTCATGAAAAATGAAAATATATTGGAAACCACCACTTAAAACAAATTGTCTTGGAAAAGGATGTTAGAAGTTTCTGAAGTATCTCTAGATTTGAAGATGTTGCAACTTGCCCATTAAAACTAGGTTGGTATCTTTCCTTTCAAATGGATCTTTGTACACCTTAGATATACAAGCCATGGCTATCCATCGTTGAAAAATGCATTTTGTAGATCGAATATAGAAGTACTCTTTCTACACCTATACATATGTCTGCTCATGTATGAGTTGATACAACTACTCATAATCAATGGGATAACTTGGTCTCTTGTGAAGCCAAAGTTCTATAATTTATATCCTTTAGTGCCTATTAGATAGATATAGCTACCTGTGAATAGGAAAACTCATTTCCACTTACATCTTTCTACCTTAAGAAATTCATCGATAAAGTCCATCTCTTCATCGCCATCATCCTATGGAAAAGTGTGCTTATTCATCAAATCCCCATCTTCCAAATCTCTAGTAGATGTGTCATAAAAGTAAATCCCTTGGAAAATGAGTGTAACTTGTTGAACTTGTGATTTCAATGATATACGAGGAAGGGTGAGTCCTTAAATGATACTGATGTCAAGGCTCTCCTCATACCTTTAATCTTCAATTATTTCTTGATTTTAAGTGTGAAAAAATGAAGTTATTCTTCATTACTTTCCGCCTCAAAATATTCATCATCTTTACTTTTAAAAATATAAATATATTCTTCCAAGTCAACCACTCTATGATCCTCAATGAGATAAAACCTTTTAATACTACTCACTTCTTGAGAAGACATACTCAAATATGTTGAAAGGTTTTCTTGATTTTTTCTTCCACATACACAAAATATGTTTCCAACTCTAATAGGCTTAGATGAATTACAATATGATCTTGTGGCATTACTTGCTAATTTTGTTGCATAAATTATTAAATTTAATGCATATATATTCAGAACCCTTCTATATGATGTGTCAAAAGCATTATGGGAGTTGGAACATCCTATATGGTCACTATTTCTTTGATCTCATATGCACAAGGCTCAAGATATATTTATGTTAGGTCCCTATAATACTAGTGTATCCCCTTATTTTTATTGTTAGTGTAGCCCTATTATTGTTATTTTTGTGCCCATGTAGTCCCTGTATTTTTATTATTATGCCCCATAGAAGCCCAATGTTGTTATTGTTGTGCCCTTACATTAATATTGTTATGTCGTCTCTGATTATATTGTGACCCCTTAGGATCTTATATATAGAAAGGATGTTTTTTTCATTTGAATCATCCAAGAATTATTCATTTATGTAATTTAAATGAGGTTTCCCCCTTGAAGAGGATATTTTTTAAGTCGTTGATCTACTATTTCTATTGTTTTGTGAGTTGGTTGCATAACAATTTCTTTGACATAACCTGACATGAAACTAATTGTATCCTCCATTTCTTGTATTTCCTCAATCATATCATTATATGGAATCTCACCATATTTTGAAATCAAGTCGCTAATATTTTCCTGAAGTATTCTTGGTAAATGAATGAAAAAATAAACATCATCATCGTTCTCATACCCATCATAGGTCCTCACCTTTGAAAAATTTGATGCATTTGAAGAATTATTTTATGTGTTTAGGCTCAAAGTTGTTGTATCATTTCCATGATTCATACCCTTGCATTAACAATGAAAATTATTTTATTAATTCATCATCAAAGAGAAGGATAGTATCAACAGTATAATTCACAAAAGATTCTAATAAATCTAGAGCTAACTAGGTATTTCCAACAAAATTAAGAACTTGCATTGACAAATTACCAATAAGAGGATGAGGATATCTCATAATGCATGATATATCTAGAGGAAAATTGTTATGAAACCAGCTCCAAAAATATAAGAAAAGAGAGATCAGCGCCTTAGAAATCAGCCACTTCGAGGGGGCAACCTCCAATACATTACGTAAATGAACAATTCTTGGATGATACAAATGACAAAACCTCCTTCTATATGTAGGGGTCCATGGGGTCACAATATAATCCTAGCTGACCTAACAATAACAATTTAAGGGGACAATAATAACAATATGGCGGTTAGAGCGGTACAACAATAACAATCAGGGGGCTACACTAATAACAATAAGGGACTACACTAGTAATATGGGGACCTAACATGCCCCTTGTTATCACTCCAATAATTCTCAAGGGTTGTGTATATTTTGGTTTAAAGAATATTAGAGGTAACCACAAACCTACTTTTAAGCCTTAGGATCTAGCCTTGCTAATGCTCAGAGAGGGCTCTCTCTATATGATTTATCCTTTTTATTTTAGTTTATTTTAGGCTATTTATGTATAATTACTTGGGATTTTATTTTGGGTTTGATTTGGTGTTGGAATCACTGGTTCAGATAGATAGATGTAGGTATGAATTCCATTGGGCTAATGGAGTCAAAGTGTCAAGAAGTCAGAGCATAATCAAGGTCCTAAAGGGAAGTGTCCACAGGGCAAGATAGCTGAGTAACTTCAGATCCTTAAGCTGATCGTGAAAATGGTTTCAATCAGGATGAGAGAGCAATTAAGGATTCTTAGATCCAGATAATGAGTGAAAATACATAGGTCAATCGAAACTAGGGAGAAATTAAGAATTCCCTAATCTGGATATCAATAGAAAACATTAAAATGACATAACAGTTCAAGACAGAATGATTTTAAACATATTCTGAAATAGCATTCATGTTATACATTTAGATTTAGAAAACATGCAAGTATGTGAAAACTTCAGATAAAAACAAAGAACAATTGGGAGTACTTCACTGAAGTGTCCCAACACATGAATCATGTAATATAATCTCTTTATTGCTCAATCCAGTCTACTGACTTGAAAATGGTACAAATAACCCTCTGGTTCAGATCAGTACATCTATAGAAGTTTTTTAGCAATCCACGATCCACACTCAGTACTTCGAGTTGTGAATTATTTATACAAAAAAATCTTACAAAATAGCCTAAAACAAATTTAGGTATTATTCATGGAAAAATAAATATCTTCATGCAAGAAAATAGAGATAGCTATCTAACTAATGCAAGTTGTCCTTGCTTTTATTGAATTTGTTGTTTGTTGTCTTTGATTTTTTGCTGATTTTTCTCTTTGTTGTTTTCTCAACGAATTCTGTTGTTGAGTGTCTTTCACGTTGGCATCTTTTAATTTGATTTGACTTTCATCTGATACACGTTAAACTCTAATACTCTTTGACTATAACTACTTTGTTACTGCTTTTATTTTCACTCTTATTGTTGTTCTTTAACTGTAAAATTGCCTGCTTTCTTTACCTTTTTCCTGACTGATATGTTTTTCATTTGACTGCCATGTTTTACTCTTGTTCTTTTCACAGTAAATTAGTTAATTTCTCCCAAAATTATGCCTTTGGTAATTTTATTTTTATCATCCTTCTAAATAGTTCATCTGCCTTCATATATTTTGAAAATGTAGGCTTGTTGATAAATAAATTTTTTACCTCATGTTGCAGGTAAAAAAGATTCTCAAAACTTTTGTACAATACTTTCCTTTTTGGAATTCCCTACATGACTAAATATTTTCTTGTTCCCTAGCCACTTCTGTGATTTTTTTATCATAATCAACTTGCTTCATTAACCTACCTTTAATAACCAGTGGATTTGGCAAGCTTTTTTGTCTCAGAATATCAAACTTCATCATGAATCTAGTTATGCCAAGCTCCATGTTTTGAGATTTTTCTTCTAGCTGTATCATTAACTTTCTTTTTGAAATCACCTTCCTGACTTCAAGAGTTGTATCTGTCCTGTCACTAATTCCAATTTCTTCTAGTTCTTGCTTATTCTTGGAATTAAGGAATTTTATGATTTCTTAGGCTCTTCTGGCTTCTTACCAAGTTATTTTCTGATATGGCTTCACCTGATGCTTTGATGAGATATTTTTGTTCATAAATAACCTAGATTGATGACCAAATATCATTGAGAGATTCAATGATATTGGCCCATAGCTACTACTTGGTTTGTGCCATTGGTTCTTTCAATGTTAAATATTTTTCTAACTTCTGCAATTTCTCTGTCAATATGTTTGTCTTTTGTACTTCATTTTTATGCATGATATGAGCAAGTTTCTTCTTATCCTCCAGACTTTTTAGCTGTTCTTTGAATCTGATGATTTCATTAGTCTGAATAGACATTTCCTGCATTGCTTTTACAAGTTTTCCTGCTTCATCTGTAGGTTGTACTGTTGATGTAGATGACTCTATTGCTGAAGTTGTTGCTAATGTGATAGGAAGTGTTGTAGCCATTGGCACTGAAGGGGCCAATGATTATGCTAATGTGTAAGGAACAGTAGTAGTCACTACAAGAATAACAGTGACAGGGACTTCTTCTGATCTAGCCTTTTTCTCCTGCACTAAATTTTCCATTCCTTTTATTTGGGCAGTTAACTCAAGAATGAGGCTCATCATCTCATCTTTTTGGCTTGCATCCTCTAACACTTCCTTTGCCTGAGGATGTTTAGTAGGAGGCAGTTTTATTTTCTTCTTTAATGCAGCAATGTCTAAAATTTTTCTTCTTTATCATTTCTTCCGCAACTTTGATGTTAGTGGGATCATATCCTACTTCAATAATCAAATCTTCCAATGATTTGATTATGTTATCCTTAACCTGTGAAGATGCATTTTCTAATTTGAGCTGATATCTGATGTTCCCAAGAGTGTTTTGCAGCTTTTGTACACTCATGGCTTTATTTGTCATTGTAGAATATAGCATTTCACCAGCTTGTTTGTGAAATTCTATCTAGTCAATTGGATGAAGATATTTTTCTTGAACTTCATATGTTGTCTTTTTATAATCTGCTAATGATTTTGGATGCTTAACTGTGGGCTGCAGGAAGGTCATCTGCATCTTCCTAGTTTTGTAGTCAAAAGCAAAAAGTAATCTAATTTGATCGCTAGGTGACTGTTTCCAATACTGAGTGTATGTATAAGTCTTTAAGGCTTCATTTCTGATCTTTATTTCTTTGTACTTCTGCATAATGTCCTGCTCTTTCTCTGCTGGCTTGTTGGATGAAGATACTTCAACACTATGCTACTTTTGAATCATTTGAGTGTTTGAAGTTGAAGGCTGGTGTGTTTCTTCAGAAACTGTAGGTGGTGCATTATATTTTACCACTGTATATGTGTCAATCACTTCAATATTTTCTACTTCTTCATTTACAAGATTTAATTTTGGCTTCTTCCTGTACATCAATTTAAATTTTGTTTCAGTTGTAGTTTGTGCTGATTATGATCCTTCTTCTCTGACTCTTTTGAGTTCCTATATTATTGGGCTAGAATTTTCAAGATGGAACTAGTATCACCATGATTCTCTACCTATTTTAAAGTGCTCTCCAACCATTCAGAGTGATTGGAGTATTTCTCAATGTCTGGATTTGACTCGTGCACATAAGGAGTTAGTTTACATTTGACTCTTAACTTGCTTATTACTCCTAAAGGATCATAATACCTCTAAAAACTCCTCAATTTTATTCCACATGTTTTTATATTTCCAGTCTGAAAAATTTTCCATCAATCTTCAAAAGCTGGATGTTGAAGGTAATCCACAATCAGTTATCTTTTGGACTCCATTAATCAGAAAAGTATCTACATAGTCCACATACACAAAATTCATTGACTCTTTCATCCATCCTATTGTCAACATGTTGAACATCAACATTCAACCAACAGTCAGTGATGAGATTAAAAATATTCTGCAATTATTAGAGCAAGTAGGATAGGAGATTGGTACATATATCAGAACCATATAGAGATTAGGTTATATAGATCTAATGAAAGAGTTCACACAGATGTGTGTGGACCATTCTCGATTACTTCAACAGAAAAACACAGGTATTATGTTATTTTTGTTGATTAATTTTCTCGTAAATTTTGGATCTTCTTCATGCAGAAGAAGGATCAAACATTCTCAAAGTTCTGTGAGCTTAAGGCATTTGTTGAGAAAGAGTTGGGGAAGCAAGTGAAGGCTCTGTGGAGCAATAATGGTGGAGAATACATCTCGAATGAATTCAAAGACTTCTGTAGCAAAGAAGGAATTTGAAGAGAACTCATAACGCCTCATAAACCACAACAAAATGGGATCCCGGAGAGGAAGAACAGAACGATCGTGGGTGCTACACGAGCGATGTTGCATGATCAAGGCCTACCAATGCATTTTTGGGCGGAAACATGCAACACTACATTTTATGTGAAAAATTGTTGTCCTCATAGAGTACTTGGCATGAGTACACCTAAAGAATCTTTTTCTAGTAAGAAACTAGATGTTTCTCACTTTAAGATTTTTGGCTCATATGTTTATGTGCATGTGACCAAGAACGCCAGGAAGAAGCTAGAGCTGACTTTTGAAGTTGGGATACTTGTGGGGTACACAGAAACACCCCATAATTATCGTGTGTATTTTCCAAACAGTTGAATGACTGTGGTGCGACAGAATATAAAATTCAATGAGGAGAAAGTCGTGAAGTTGTCGCTTGAGAGGGAGCTAGACTTACATGCAGAGGAAAAACTTTTGGTTCCCAAAGATGAGTCTCTATATGTGGATCAACCACAAGATGAGGTTCATGGAGTGGAGGAGTCCACTCACGCAGAGCCAAACATTAGAACTGGCAGAAGGTGTACCACAGAAGCTAAGAGGTTGAAACTTGATGCAGCACAGGATGTAGGAGTCCCTACTTCACAGCCCAGACAGACACAGTCTCCTGACCAATTCACTGGATACATGGATCTCATGAGAAAATGTATTGTGCCTGAGCGATATTCCTTTTAGGAAGTAGTGCAAGAGCCCACATGGGTAGATGAAATGGTGGAGGAGTATGACTCCATTGCCATAAACAGTGCTTGGGAAATTGTTCCAAAGTCGGTTGATAAATCAGTGGTAGGTTCAAGATGGATCTACAAGGTAAATCAAGCTACTGATGGGAGTGTTGAGAAATACAAGGCCAGATTTGTGGGTCGGGGCTTCTCACATATCGAGGGGATTAATTATGAAGAAACCTTTGCACTTGTCACACGGTATTCTTCCATAAGGACAATCCTTGCCCTCTCAGCGCAGATGGGTTGGCACATTCATCAGATGGATGTGAAGACTATGTTCTTTAATGGGATCATTAAGTAAGAAGTGTACATTGAGCAGCATGAAGGATTTGAGATCTTCAGTAGCGAGTCGCATGTGTGCGGACTCAAAAGAGAGTTGTATGGGCTGAAGCAAGCACCCTGTTCTTGGTACACTCGGATCGACAGCTATTTCACCGGACTTGGCTTCACCAAGAGTGTGGCAGATGCAAACCTATACCAAATTGTGGTGGAGGGTAATATTTTAATCATTACTATTTATTTTGATGATTTAATATTGACAGGTGATGAGCAACTGATACACTCATGCAAGGAAGACCTTGCAAAGGAGTTTGAGATGAAGGATATGGGCCTCCTTCATTATTTCCTTGGATTGGAAATATGGCAGCGAGATGGTGAAATTTTTTTGTCTCAAGGCAAGTATGCAAGGGAGATATTGGGTAAGTTTCACATGGAGGGTTGCAAACCCATGGATACTCCTCTTCCAGGAAATTGAAGGAAATAGGACGCTACATCTGGAGAGGTAGTGGATGCTACTGTCTATCGATAGTTAGTGGGTTCGCTAATGTATTTAGTAAATACAAGACCAGACATATGTTATGTGGCGAACTAGCTTATTCAGGACATGGTTAAGCCTACCAAGCTCTTTTGGAAGGCGGGAAAGCATGTCATGAGATATCTCAAGGGTACATCTGAGTATGGCTTATGGTACAAACAGATGGATGAGGTGAAGTTGCATGGGTTCACAGATGCAGATTGGGCGGGCAGCCCAACGGACAGGAAGAGCACATCAGGAGGGGTGTTCAGTATCGGATCTATAGTTGTTTCTTGGTACAGCAGGAAACAGATATCTGTGGCACTCAGTTCAGTGGAAGCGGAATACATGGCAGCAGGTCAAGCTGCATGTGAGACTATCTGGATGAGAAAGATCCCGGTTGGTTTGTTTGGTTCTCATTTAGATCCTATAGTGATTAATTGTGATAATCAGAGTTGCATTAAACTCTTGATTAATCATGTGTTTCATGATATATCTAAGCATATAGATATTTGGTAGCATTAGTATCAGAGATTGTGTGCAGCGGAAGATCATGTTGCTTCAGTACATTCCTACGGAAGATCGGGATGCAAAAATTCTGACAAAGGCACTCACCAGGAGCAAATTCGAATACCATAGAGATAGGATCAGGGTGAAGGATAATCCCTTTCTTGTTGAGAGGGAGTGTTGAGATTCAACAAGATGATGATCCTAGTGAAAATTAAGCACCTACACTTGGTGGGGATCGCAGGCTATTTTTAGGTGTATGTATATTTTTAGAATGGTGAGAAAATTCTATTTATAGCGGGTGTCTATTTTTATAATGGTTAGCAAATTCTATTTATAGATGAGGTTCTATTTTTAGATGCATTGGCGAATTCTATTTATAGATCACATGTCTAAAAATAGAATGCATGTCGATTATTATTATCTCCTAATAATAATTGGACAATAAATATTAATCTATTCTCATGAAGCACTTGCTTTCAGTTAACTGAAGTGGAAAACTAGTTAGCTGAAGGAATTTCGATTTCTAAGGTTGGTTGGTGGGACATGCAAGTGGACTTAGTTGTAACTGAGTGATTCGAAGTTCTAACAGAGTTGGATGTGTAGTTATGTGAATTGTAAAGTAGTTTAACTTAGTTGAGTTAAACTCAGTTGTGACTAGTTGTAACTAAAGATACACTAGTGAGAGATCAGTGAATTAAATATTAAATTAATTCACATTAAGTGATCTCACATGAAACTGAAGATTTACTACTGTTAACTACATGCATGTCAGATCCAGTGCAGACCCAGTTGATAGAGAGGTGAAAGGGACAGTTTGACTATCTAGTGTGACATTAGTGGGTGCACTCATGCAACCACACACACATTGGAGATGCCAATGAGGATTGCGCAGTCAAGGCAAGGCAATATCTCATTCATTCAGGGATTGTGATCAGCAGGGATTGCACAGTGGAGGTAGGCTGTCAGGAGGCAGTAAATTGGTGCATGAATATGCCAGGTTTTGTATGACAGTGTGAGACGATTGTATATTGTACTGAGAGCTCTTGGATTAGAGTTTTGTATGAGATTGTTTCATGATCCATGATATATACATAATATATGATAGTAGGTTTTTTAGATTTATGTTTTCCCGGTAAAAACATTTGTGTTATGTGTGATTGATCTTTCTTCATGTGTTTGCAATTGGCGATTAAATTTCCGCAAAGATTTTAGTAGAAGGATTATGTATTTAATAGTGGCATATAATTGTTAGATCAAGAGAATCCAGAAAATACATAATCGTATTAAATTTTCTACAATATTTCTTCATTGTAGAACACAATGATCAATATTAAATATGGTAAAACTCCCTTCTATGAGCTTTTTATTATTTTCAATTATTGATATAATTAATTGTGTTTCTTAGTAAGGAAACAATGATGTCCTTGAAAAAAAATTTTCTCAATTCAAATGAAAAAAATTGCAATTGCGTATTTTTCAATTCACATCTATATTGCATATATTGCATATTTTTCAATTCACATCTATTTGAAACATGTGTTTAAGTGAATTCAAGGTAATTTTAATATTTTTTATTTCCTTTTTCTTTTCTAATGATGTTTTCATTCAAAATAAATTAATTAATAAATCATACTATATGTATCGATTTGCAACTCTAACTATAAAAATACAATGTATAAAAATGTTATGTGTTTGTTAGCTATTAGTGTGTCCAAATTAAATATGGCACATAAAAAAACTAATAATAAGAAACCCGAGTATGGTTTGTCTACATTAGATTATCATATAATTTTTCATCTATTCAAATACCTTTTAGGTGGAAAAATTGGAGCAATTGGTTTGTAGGGCCCATTTTTAGTGGCAAATCCCAGTATGGAAAAATCAATCTAGAACCTTTCAAAGAGATTTTGGGGCATCAAATGACATTTTTTTGGGTTGTAAGGTCTAGATCCCATCCACACACCCTCAATATTCATCTACACTCCAATTCCTTTCTAATGGTCCAAATATCATCCTAATCAAAGCTCGTATGCAGAAGTTATGTTTCTTGCAAGTTGACCACCATGTTATGGGTGGACCCACGTCAACCTCTATTACTTACACATGTGAAGATATCCATGTGAGGACTTTCAAGAATATTCTAGAAGGTAAAAAAACTTATCACAATGATAGTTGAGGAAGTTAAACCCATAACCCTAGATGACTATTAGGATATGTTGAATATTGGGTCGCTTGTAGGAGAAGGGGTTGCATTATTTGGCACTGTACCTGTTCCATTGTTAATAAAAACATCTAGGAGTCGTATTTTTAAATAATAAAAAAGGAGGAGGATCTTGTAGAAATTTCCCAAGCCAAAATGTAAAATGTAACTCCATTGGAGATCCCATTTCTTTGTATGTGCATTTTATAACTAAATCAAAGGGATAAAAGGATAGCCCTCACCTTCTAGCTATGATTTCTCTCATATTTGGTTTCCTAGGGTAACTCTTATGTTTATTTGTGTGGATGATACTTTTATGTTCTTTTTTTTTCCATTTCTTATTTCATTCATTTGAACAAAGCTAATAAATAATTGATCTAGTATGTAATGAAATAAACATGCATAATCCAATGTTTCATAATACTATAAGATCTTTTTTTTTTGGACTAATACATGGGGGATTTGAACCTTGAATCTCACATTTACATAATACTTCATAACATGGTGATTGTCATTTTTTTTGCAAGTTGAGTAGTACCTTTCTTTCATTCATTCACAAAGAGAGCAAGTTACATCAAGATAGATCTTCCGTGGCCTCAACCTGCCCCATGGGAAACCATGTCTTTTGGTCATCGTAATGAATTATAATTGAAAAAAATCAAAAGTTTTTAATTCTATCAAATTCATCCAAATAGGCCTTACTGTCTGAAAACCATATTAAATAGCACAATGAAATGTAACACAATGTAACACTACGCACCATTAATACATATATCATTTCCGGTTTGGTGTTGGTTGTGGGTCATTAACACATATATCCCCTCTCCCGCCTATCCAGTGGTATTCATATACCTCCATACCACATTTAATACAACGTATACTTTCGTTGTCATACCACACAGTTAATATAGTGTATACTCTGCGGTTTACATATATATATATATATATCCCGATTATGTAACATATAACGCCCGGTGAATCTGTAGCAAGGAAATGAGCTTTTATTATCGTTCCAATATTTGCATATGACTGAGGTCAAACGCAGCATCAACCCTTGAAACATAAACGGGAATACCAACATTCGACTGTGAGCATGCTTTGGAATAGATTGGAAGTTTCTATGCCTCGTATGGAATAGAACATATACATATCGGAGAGGGTGTCGCAGACTGTATTCATTAAGTCACCTTAACATATAATGGTGCATATCATAAGGCTAAAGAAAGTCGGTGCATATATATATATATATATTTTTATAATCTTGCACTCCAAATAAGAATATTCTAGGCATATTCAACATTTTAGTCTGATGTTTTTGACTAAATCAATGGCACATTTGATTTTGAAGATTAATCCAAACTGAAGAATATTTACAATTTGTTTACATTGTAACGGGTGCATTATCGATTGAAGTTGACACCCTTCATTTATTTAGCTTGAGTTGTTTATAAAATGGCCAAAGTTTATGAAGTATTAGTGTCCCTGGAAACTTTGATACAATATACTACTAGTGACCCTATCAAAATCAGCAAAACCACTCTTGTTGACATTCAAATATGTCTGTAAAATGCACAGGAAAAGATTGAATTTTTGCAGTTGGAGTGTCAACTTCAGCAAGAAGAATTACAACAGTGGAGTCATTATTCTGAACCTGTTTATGTTCAAAACATTTAGACAGACTCCCATCAGCACCAAGAATATAAAGTTAAGGTTTATTCACATTCAGTGCCTAGTGCAAGAGCATATTTGCATGTAGAAGTAGAAATTCAACCTACACTTCCCATGCCAATCATCAGACCTTGGGAAGATCTTGTTAGCAACAAGCACATAACAGGCCTTGGATATGATAAGGAGGAATCATTTAATATTCCAGATTACTCAAAGCCCATCAAATTTCGAAGTATTGGATTTATTCATGACATTTCAACTTCAGTTGTTCTAGATTTTGCTTCTCTTCCAAATAAACCACAACAGAATGTTAAATGTCAACATTGTCACTAAATTTTCTATATGAAAGATCATTGGTTTGATCTTCATCCATGTAAGTATTGTCATAAAACAACTCATTCTTCAAAAATATGCTTCAGAAACAAGCCTCCTGCAAGAACAAAGATTCATCTTGGATGGATCGCTTCTTGGCGATGGGCTTCAACAACCAATAAGATATTTCAATAATATGTCAGAACTTATTCGAGAGTATTGATTAGTCTTAAAGTTGAGTTTTCTCCATCTTCTCACCTTGTCTCTGACAGGGTCGGAAGTGATGGTCATATACAAGCTTCAAAGACACATCAAGCAAGCTTGAGCCATAACCTTCCATACTAGATTCAAAGTTGTATCTATAGACATAGAAGCCCCTAAGCATGCCTTTGGTTGGTTGTCAACCTTAAACCATCTATGCGGGGTGAGACCTCCCTTTTCAGTTTGAGCTTCTCCCTCTTCAAATAATTTGGGACACTTCCTCTAGCAACAGACTTTAGCTTCTTGCCATTTTATGAAGAGTTCTAAGAATTGCATTAAGCATTCTAGATTTGGTGGTCATCCTTAAACCACTGCAGGTTGAGACCTCACTTTTCAGGTTGAGGTTCTCCCTTTTTTATGCAGGTTGCAAACATCCTTTTTCCAGGTTGAAGGTCTCCCTCTTCAAAGAATTAGGAGAACTTCCTCTAACATAAGACTTCAACTTCTTGCCAGATTTGGAAGAGTTTCGGGAACTACACTAAGCGTTCTAGCGTTGGTGGTCATCCTTAAACCACCACCTTATACCAGCATTTCAGAGAGCATATTCATCCTAGTGTTGTCATGCATTTTTGCACATTTTTTATTACAACTCTCTTCTTGGACTCATACATACCCCTTCGTATTAAGGGGGGGGGATTTTTTACACCTAATCTGCCAAGGGTTAACCTATAGGATTTGAATGGTCAAATGGATTCCAATATATGTTGGAATATGAATCCAACTGTCACAAAAATGTATTATAAATGTATATATATGTTAATAAGAAATGTGATTTATTGTTCTATCATGCATGACTGTTCACATTCATGTGTGCCTGACAAATTCAAATGTTTGTCTATTGATTTGTCACTAAGAAAACCACATTGTTAACATAGTAGCATTGATGTTGTCCATATAAGAAAATTTTCAAAAATATCCTTATAATGAAGCTCCATAAGCCTTGAAATGTAAGGATTTCTACTATCTATCATGAACCTATAATGGTATTTTATAGTAGATTTACTACATATAGAAAGTAAATAAAAAAAGTATAATCTAAACATAGTTATTGAGAGGATAAGTCTTGTCATACTATTGTTCCCAGTTGGTCTTCTTCTTCATCATATTCAAGAAACTTTAAGTTTTATATATTCTTAGCTAGCTAGGACACCTTATTATCTAATGTTTGGACTCGTAGTTGGAGTGCGTAAATACACAAAAATATTTCCTGTTGGGTGACACTTCTCTCTACAAGCACTCTTCCCATTACTATTTTCACTTGCCAATACATATCCATTGCTTGCATATATTTCTTAAATCTTCCTCTACTTGTGCATGTGTTAAGTATCCATTTTCCAACATATTCCATTATTTATCCATACTACATGAAGCATCCTTCAAATTTTTCCTCTTCCTTTGCAAGATTTATTTCATTTCATGTCACTAAGTTTTCTTCATTAAATCGTAGCAGAGTTTCTAGTGTTAATCCGAGCCCATGTACAGGGATGGCCCTTGTGACCATCCTTGGAATAGATATACTGATTTACATTGCACCTGGGCATTCCTATATCTATGCTTGAAGCTCAGACACCAAAAAGGGATGGAAAAGATCTGAATGACAAGAGGTTGTTAGAATAACTAAAAAAGGTTTTTATAAAAGGTTGGTGAGAGGAGACATAGCCGAAAGCTAGTTGTCAGAAACGAGGGTTTCGAGATATGGCAAGTGTGGAAGAGAGGGCCTCTAGTGGGGATACTTGGACCTTAAATGGGGTAAGAAAGTTTAAAATAGGGTCAACTTATTAAATTAATCTATGAGAAGAAATTACAATAAAAGCAAGGGAAAAAGTTGCTTGTGAAAATTATGATTGGCCATAAGAAAGGGATGGGACTTAACACTAGGGTGAATATAAGGTGGTGTAGAAATATTTTTTGTTGGACCTTGAGAGTAGGGGAACATACCAACCTTTCTAACCAAGAGTTATCCATAACAATGATGCTAATAAAACAAAAACTTAACTTAATTAGGTGAAAGGACTTACCCTACTATGTGTGATTGATGATTCCAATACTAGGGATGTGCATCATGCTTCATCTCTCTAGCTAGTTTATCAACTATATATTTACATATCAGAGGTTCAAGACATGTTATTGTTTCACAGCTAACAATTTTATGTTCTTTCTCTTCATCATGCATATTCTCCATTTTTTATGTACATATCTTAGTGATTATAGGCTCATATCCTCATGTTATCTCTCTTTAAGTTCCCAAGGATAAAAAATATTTGCAAGGAAAATTGTGAGTGTACTTCCTTTGTTCATCATTGCATTATTTCAAAGGAAAATTCCTTTTAATAAATGTAATATTCATGGAAGGAATGACGAGGTAGGTTGAGGTAACCTTCCCCATCCTTCCCAACCAAATCACATGCACCATCATCATTTCAACAATATGTCACCTATAAGACCTAAGGCGAAGCTTAATTGGAAAGAGCCCTGAAAATGAAGTGTTATGTACCAAGATATTCAACTTTCAAATCCTCCATACATACCCATATGTGTAGAAGGGGCATACATAGGCACCTAAGAGTTATAGTGGTAACGATCAAAATCGACCCCAAATTATGCAAGTATGAAATCAGCCTAATCGTTGGATCCTCTAGTTAAAAAACAAAAAACAAACAAACAACACAATATGTTACCTATAACTTAAAAGGATAAAAGTCATGCCTTCCTTGGTCTCTCCTCCCTTACACTTTATACAAGTTTTTAAATGTTTTTTAGCCCAATTTAAACGTTTTTTATATCAATTTATTTTATTTATTTTTTCATTAATATTATGAAATTATATACGAAATCTTATTTCTATATTTAAAATATTTTTTTATCAATTTATTTTGCTGGAATATAAAAATATATTTTCATTAAAATTATAAGTTAGGTTTATATTGAAAATGATTCAAGTTAATTATTCCATTTCTCTTTTAATTTTAATTTTTTTATTATTCTATTTAATTTTTTTATTTTGCTTGTGATGATTTGTATAGCATTCACATTTACTCTTTAGATGATATAATGGTTTATTAAAGTGCTTATACATAAAATTTAGCACATTCATCTATTCTCTCAAGGAGATAATGACTTGCTAAAACATGGGGTATACAATTTATCCTTTGAAGGATATTTTGTTGGTTAAGTATATACTAAACCACAAAATTAAAGAATATTTAAAAGTTCAAGGTGATGTTTTATATAAAATTTGGCATTTGGAGGAGAATCCACGAGTAATTTTGGACTATTTTGAGAATATTTAATGACATGGTGATTTTTATATAAAATTTAGGGTTTGGAAGAGAATCTACAAGTCAAAGTGAACCATTTGGATAATATTTAAAAGTTTAAAATGCGAATTTTTTTATTAAATTTATGTATTAGTAAAGGGTAATGAGTAACAACGAATAATTTAGAGAATGTTTAAGATATTTCATAAGTAATTCATTTTTAAATAAAGGAAAGAAAAAAAATAGATAAAAAAAAGCTTAAGATAGGACCAGGCTTTATATGAAATGACTATTAACAATTGTATAATATAATATTTATATACACATAAATGTATAGAGGTTTTAGTGGGGAAGAAATACCATATCACATGTGTTCATATTAGGGATATATATTTAGGAAAAAATGACATAATATATTGAGAATATAAATGAGGGTAAAAGTTTTTTATATTGGCGGGTATAAAAAATGGAGCTCAAAATTAATGAAAAAATATAAAGGGGTGTACAAAATGTTAGTGAAAAAATAGATACCTACAATATCTAGTAGAGGTTTTTAAATTGGGAAAGTGTATTGGGTTCATTTTGGTAGGGGGTTAAATATGATTTTTAGAGGTATCTTCCAATATGTAGTCAAATTAATTGAATTGTTTAGTATTCCACGAACGCACGTGATATGTCTAAGGTTCATTGAGTGAAGCTCTCGTGCATAAATGTAAGTCGCATATTCATCAAACATAATTTTCCAACATAACGAAAAGTAAAGTGTCACACATTTGGACAAATGAAATAAAGATGGAGCACATTTGCAAAGAACTTAAAGGATAATTGCATTTGAACTCTTAGGGATGAAAGGAGTGACACACTTGCAATATTAATATCAAAACCCAAATTCAAAAGATCACACCAACTATGAAATATTGCTAGTTCTCCATTGTATCCTTAAAAATATATATACAAATATTTAAATAAAAGTTCATAATATCCAAGGAATTGAAATGCATTTGTCCATTTAATGACTAGGATGGGGTTTCAGTGAACCGTATAAATAGGAAAAAGAGGCCTAGAAGAGAAAATAAATTGCAATAAGCAATCAACCTTAGCATTAAAAAATACTTTTTGCAGAAAATCTACGTAGATTCAAACTGCTAATTGAAACAAAGGACTTGAATCTACTCTACCAATTGCGGAAACCAATTACGATCACGAAATCTCAAGGCATAAAAGAGAAATAATTTTAATCACACATTACACAATGATTTCTTGGGGAAAGCCTCAACTAAAAACCATGTTATATGTATATTGCATTAGTCAGAAAATATGAGAAGATTACAGTGTTTTTCTCCAACCTGAGAAACCTCTGCACTATATCTATATGTCTCACTCCTTCCTTGTAATATTACCAAATGGGGAAAGCAACAATACAATGCACTAAAAATGAATTTTTCAGAAATCTATGAAATAAAAATTAAATGAAGCCCATGGATCCATTCATTTATACATTATAACAGCCAAATACAAAAGGAGATCTGAAACAAATCATGGTAGCTTAGTTAAAAAATCCTCCCAAGCCATAATAACCCAAAAATCATGAAAAAAGAGGGGCTACAACCATGATTAAAAGCTCAAACACCCTGACAGTGTTATTTTATTACTTTTGCAACAGCAGCAGATTGTACATTAGATCTAGAGCTTCTATGTGCATAAAAAGTTAGATCTATATCAGATCCATGCACTATACAGGCTCCTCAAATGAACCCCCTTGGGGTTTTCAGCAAAACACCAAGCACAAAGTGTAGATTTGAGATCTAAGACTGCAGATCCACTAAAAATTACAGATCTGGAAAGTGCGGCTGATCTGATATATGAAAAATAATAGCCTCCTCTAATAGATCTCCAAAGTGAAGGGAAGATCCCCAACACTCAGAAAATCAGCTCTCGAAATGGTGTGTTGAACCACCCTGCAACTGCACCTTTAGGAATTACACAGATCTGGATCTATTCTGTGCTGTAGGGATCAAAATGTAGTTGGATTGATGCCAAGATCTGAAAATGAGGCTCAATGCCTTCAATATTGTCCTCCCAATGGAGTATAAACCTCCTCCACTGAAAATGAGCACTGAAATGGGCTAGATCTAGAGATCTATTCTCCACTTGCTGCAGCTTACTAAAACACACAAGCCCTCAATAGGATCTACGTTGTCAAAAAAAGTTGAAGCTTGGCCTTTAGCCAAATAGTGGACAATGTGGTGCAAGACTTCTCCAAGAGTTCCTCAATGGAAGAGGTGGGATTCCCAATCAGGAACACCCAATGCTAGATAGCATTCAATCTCAAGTAAACGGCAAGAGAAAGTTATATGTCTAAACAGACCATTTATCCAAAAAATCATAATCATAAGCTAACCTCCATGTGGCTTCCATCCTCTTCCTTATAAACAATGTGAGCCTTCTCACCTTGGGTCCCACTCATTAGGGTTTCCATCTTCATACAATTTATCTCCCTCCAAAACTGCGATGTCCCATCATCAATGCCACTCCTCCATAACAGTGTTGTTGGATTTGGTCAACCTTGACTTAATATCCATGAAATTGCTCCTTCCATACTCAAGGTGGCTTTATTCTAACTATCTATACCGATACATATTCCCACTGGGTTATCTCCATTAATGTTCCACTTCCTCCATACTAGCTTTGTTGACTTGGTCAAACTTGACCTTTTCCACATGCATCAGCCTTTGTTCACACATGAAGGTGCTTTATCCAGCTATGAATATGATCCCTTTTCACATTAAGAGGGATTTTATTCCTACTAAAGAGATTTATGGGCCTCCCTACCCATATTATTCCTTTATCTAAGAACAAAACCAAAATTTAATATTCCAATTAGCTGCATGCTAATCTAGGAATATTACAGTCCTCCCCTCCAAAATGTTTCTTGTCCTCAAGAAATTGTAAGGATAGAACAAAAGAGCCCCTTCTCTTCCTCCTGTAGCATCTTCATATGATTGGTTCCCCCAAAGAACAAGAAGCTCTCTCAACAATATGTCCTCAAGTTGTTCCTCCCATGTGTATAAGTATGCCTTTGGTGAAAAATCCAAATGGCTCTCATCATGAAAAAGTGGGACACCCATGGAAAAAACTATATGTGGTCTAGAGGCCTTCTTGAGGCATGGAATCTAAAATATATTGGGAACCATCATTCCCATATGAAGCCTCCATCCCCAAGCTATCATCCACAAGAAGTGAGTCACCCTCCAACATGGTAACTCCTGAAACATCTCCTCCACCTTAGGCTCCTGCAAAGAAGGTGGGTTGTGTTGTACCTTAAGAAACAATTCCTTGGCTGCGAAAAGGAATCCGTGCTTAAGACATTCATATAATTATGTCACAGAAATATTGATCCTTGTTTAATCACCTCCAGATTTTAATCATTAAACCTTCAAAATCAAATGCTATAAATGTCCCACAATGCTATTATCTGTTGATATAGAATGAAATGATTAGAAGAAGAATGAAAGGAAAAAGCCCAAAATGATATGTTGTTGTACAAAATCTATCATTTCAAACTTTAGAAGAATTATAAGAAAAGAACAGTTAAAATGAAGGAGTGCCTATTAAGGGTTTCAACTCTTATTTACACACGTAAAAAGAGACATGCTGCTTCAATAGTTCATTTTATTCAAAGACAGGAAATACATTATGTAAAATAGAAGACACATCAATATCAACGAATGCTAGAAGCTTGCTTTTCATTCATTAATCACTTGAAATTTCAATACAAAGATCACTGTCTGGAGGTCCAAAAAACCGAAACCCTTACTCCTCTTCTTACCTCTGCTTTTATGTCTGCCATCTAATCTAACTTCCTAACTACTATGATCAGTTTTAAAACTGATTCTTGGAAATTTTGAAATAAATTAAATTTACAAAATGCTTTTTTTAATATTATATATATAATATATAATATAAAACCAAAAGTAGGATCTTACTCTATTGCAAGTAAAAAAGAAAGAATGGTACATTTTGGGTCCCACCATTACACCCATATGTATTAACGACAAAATCACCCATGGTTTTTTAAAACCAAAAACTTCTTACGGAAGCACTTATACCAGTTTCTTGAGAAAGATTGAGTGATGCCGTAATGCATCATAACCGTAGATTTTGTAAATAATGGTTTAAAACAAACCATTTTGCGGGGGCACTATCTCTCATAAATTATGTTTAGTTTGTGATGCCGCAAGACCATTGGATCTGAGCCGGATGATCCAAGTCGTTGATTCAACTTCGATGTTATATGTGGTTGCTTCCCTACGCAATTGTGAGACTCCTTCAAATTGAGAAGACTCTGCTTGATCCGCAGTAAAAAAATATATATAAAAAAAGTAAAATCTCAGTCACGTTATTTCAGAATCATACTACTCTGGTTCAATCAGTAAACGAACCCAGTAGAGCTTGGTAAATATGGTCTTTGAGCGGATAAAATCTCAGCATACGATTCTGCAAATTGTTCTTGCAATGTTTGACCAAACCTTAAAGCGATCAAGGAGAAAGCCAAGCTAAATTCGATGAGCAGTTATGTATTCCACTGGATATGTTCCTTATGGATCCACAATCTCTTATGTGGAAAAAATTGTCAAACACAAATCGAATTTCAGTAGAATGAGTCAAATCCAATTTTAAAAAGACGTTTCTGGAAAAACAGACATTTGAAGAATCGTTGAAATCTCTTAAAAATATTTGGATTTCTGGGCAATTTCCTCGCGGAAGTCAATTGGGCATATTCCGCAAAAAACCCACGTCGCGGTTTTTTGAAATTTTCCTCCGTTTGCTCGCAATTTGAAAATGAAAATCATGACCTGGAAGGGTCTGCGTTTTTTTGTAAGTAATTTTTCGCCCTTCAAACGCTTGCCTGATATCTTACGCAAATTGACAGATGAATTCAT
The DNA here is from genome assembly GCA_034641835.2 of Pinus albicaulis. Classification (NCBI taxonomy): domain Eukaryota; kingdom Viridiplantae; phylum Streptophyta; class Pinopsida; order Pinales; family Pinaceae; genus Pinus; species Pinus albicaulis. The sequence goes on along the minus strand of CM076573.1, from coordinate 578,823,515 downwards.
TGCCATCCGTTCAATCCTGCAATTCATAAGCTCTTTTGAAATAATCCCTTTTCACACGACAAAGAATTTCACCAATGTGTTCAGATGCATCCTGTAAATTTGCAACACAAACCACTCCTTGGAGCACAATATCCGTTTCAGAATCACGCTTGTGGTAAACAACCCCAGGACAGTCAATTCAGAAAATGCATTTTGCAAGAGTGACGCATTGGCATATTTTTGTCTCACCTAGCATAAGTGCTACTTTGCACACATTTTGGTTCACAAAGTATTGATTACGGATGATTTCCCAACATTAAGATATCCAATGAAGCCAACCGATATCGCTTGCTCTTCATACGTGCAAACTGCCTAAGAACTTAAAGAAGTGAACTTTTTCCAAATGAATTTGCAATACCTGCATGGAAAGCATGAGTAGGATACTCCCGTAAGAGCGCATGAAGCCACCATTTTGTAGCTCGAGCAGTAACAAGGTTACACCTATTCAGTAAAAAGGATGAGATGTTTTATGTTTGCAAATTTTCTTTCAAACGTATTTTCCAACATATCTTCCGCAACAGATGGCATAAGTAGCCAAGTAGCAAATTAGCTCTACCAATCTTTGATTCTTCTATTAAACCTTATTTAGAACATAAATCCAATAGACGGTGACGATAGTCGAACTTTAATTTAGCATCATTAGGACCAGAGGCATCTAAAATGAAAGGGACAGGCACAATCTCAATGCTTTATGTAGTAGCTTCTTGAGCTAATGTTTTTCTTTGAATTGATCCAACAATAGGGAGTTCGTCTAAAATAGCTGCTTATTAGAAACGCTGCTATTTTATGATATGATTCTTTTAAAACCTAAGCTTGCCATGTGAGCTATTATATCAAAAAGCTTAAGCCATAAGACTCTTCCAAACTCTTAATGTAAAGAGGTAATGCCATCTCCACAGCTTCAGGCCTTTATAGCAGAAGTGTTATGTCAGCTAACAATTGTATCACATTCAACTGGACTATAGAGACGTCCTACTTCTCTTTTCCCCATTTTAATCTGCTGATACATTTAGCAATATATTTTGAGCTTGTGATTAACAACTTGAACATGTTCCAGTTCATCTTAATTTCCTAGTAATAATTCGTCAACAACCTTGAATTGCTAAGAAAATCTCTCGAGTTTGGTTGAGAGATATAATGCTACAACATCTGGCTCCAATTGGGGACAATACTTTGGTAGCAAAGTGCTGATAACTTGTAGATTAGTAGCCTTTATTGGGCATGGAGTCGAGTCAAACTGAATTTTCTCTCAATCCAAAATCTCTGAAAATTTTAAAACTTCTCTGAAACCTCTTTCTTCTAGGATCTTTATTTTTAAACTGAAAATTGTAAACTAGAAATACTACAACTGGGAATGCTCAACTCCTGAGCTTATTTATGTACAACTCCTATATATATAAGCATGGTTGAACTTAATCAAGTGAAGTCAACCTTCCAATGGAACCAATCCAGCATATGCTTGTTAGATTTAATACCTTCGTACTGCTGAAATTTAAAAATCAAAACAGGAATGTACCATGAAAATTTTTCATATACAAAACTTTGTACATACCCTTGCATAAAAGCTTGTTGCTGACCAAAGAAATTTGCCATATATTCAGCAACTGGATCATATAACTCATGAAATAAAATTTTGGCCACCCTCTTTTTTTGAACATTTTGCTAATGTAGACTTCTTTGAACATGGCAGTTTCCTTCATTGTTTGACTTTTCAATTAGGAAATCTGTGTTAGGAACTTGACTGCCATTTTCTGTAGGCAGGCATTTAGGCTGAAAATAAAAATCCAAGGTTTGCTCTCCATAATGCTGATGTTCTTCGTATAACATCAATTCTTGACGAAAATTTTCCTCCTCTTGCAAACATGTTTGAGAAACTGCACTATTCTCCTCGCTATTCACAAAATTATTGCAATGATCTTCCATGCTTTCATAGTGTTGTTCATTTGTTGCAACGAAGTTTTGACTAGAATCTTCAGAATGATTAGATTCTTGTCTTTCAACAATACAGGAACCTTTTGACACTTTTTGGAAATCTTTATTCACCTCTGAATTTACATTCTCTTGTAAAGAAATTCCAATGTTTTCTTCACAGGCCCTCTTGTCTTCGACAAAACTTGTTCTTTCTACATCACAGGAAAAATTTCTACAAGCCCACAGATTATCTTCGATTTCTTGTGCATAAAGAAACATCAACGTCAGAGTGCAAGGCTTTCTCTCCTTGAGATAAAAAGCCAAGACAATAGAAAGAGCCTTCAAATAGTAAACCATAGCTGCTACTTCTGGAGGTCGAATTTCTTTTGGCATGCTGAAATAAATTTTTTGAAACCTCCTATTAAACTCAAAAATTGATTCATTGCTTTGCCTCCGGATAGAATATAATTCCAAGAGGTGCTTTTCATATGACTTATTCTCGCCCCAATATGTAAGAAATATATCTTGAAGATCTTGCCAGGAATTAATTGAACTTGCTTCCAAACACTGGAACCATTGTTGAGCATCCTGCTTTAAAGAATGACAAAAAATCCTTAAAGCTATGTCTTCATAAATAATTTGAAATTTGTCCAGAAAGTACTCAAATTCCAAGATATGTAGTTTAGCTGAAATGTCCTGCTCCTTCCTGGAGAAACTTGGCAAGAACTTGAATCCTTTTGAAGGATATTAATGGAGAATGGCGGGCAGCTTCAGGGGTTTAAAGATTTCTTTGTTTTTGAACGGAAAAACAGTCAATTTCTTGTGAGGAAAAATATTATCATCCAAAGATGATGAATCATCACCTTTATGCCCAGACTGTGACTGATTATCTTTCGGGATTGTAATACAACAATCATCCCTCCTTTCATATTTAGGAGATACACTTGTGTCAAGTTCTATAATACAAGCAGAAGAAAAATCATCTTTTTCCAATAATGAATTTACATTTTGGGCCTTACAATCTTCTGAGAAAATAAAGCAGGAAACAATCCTTTTAATATAAAAGGGAAAATAGACCACTAAACTAACAGTAAAAAATAGAACCTCTTTTAAAAAATAGAAATTCTGATACATGTTTTTTTCCATGATACTTTCTCATCTTCTTACTAGAAAAATTCTTCATCTAATGAAACCTTCATCAGTGGAGTTTCCAGGTGAATAACAAACAACCAAACTTCAGATCTGAATCTTGTTCACCATCAAGAGTAAGGGATTATGAAACCTTCTGCTGCAAGGTATTTGACCTCGCGTTTGGCTTTTTGAAGATGAGAATTCTGTAAAAAGTAAACACAGCCGAGTACTTCCTTCTCGCTGAACAACCAAAGGAAATAGAAAGAAAACCCAGGGAAATGAACTTCGCTTCTTCGATCCCCGACAACGGCACCAATTTATGTTGTACCTTAAGAAACAATTCCTTGGTTGTGAAAAGGAATCCGTGCTTAAGACATTCACATAATTATGTCACAGAAATATTGATCCTTGTTTAATCACCTCCAGATTTTAATCATTAAACCTTCAAAATCAAATGCTATAAATTTCCCACAATGCTTTTATCTACTGGTATAGAATGAAATGATCAGAAGAAGAATGAAAGGAAAAAGCCCAAAATGATATGTTGTTGTACAGAATATATCATCTCAAACTTTAGAAGAATTATAAGAAAGGAACAGTTAAAATGAAGGAGTGCCTATTAAGGGTTTTAACTCTTATTTACACACGTAAAAAGAGACCTGCTGCTTCAATACTTCATTTTATTCAAAGACAGGAAATACATTATGTAAACTAGAAGACACATCAATATCAACGAATGCTAGAAGCTTGCTTTTCATGCATTAATCACTTGAAATCTCAATACAAAGATCACTGTCTAGAGGTCCAAAAAACCGGAACCCTTGCTCCTCTTCTTACCTCTGATTTTATGTCTGCCATCTGATCTAACTTCCTAACTACTATGATCAGTTTTAAAACTGATTCTTGGAAATTTTGAAATAAATTAAATTTACAAAATGCTTGTTTTAATATTATATATATAATATATAATATAAAACCAAAAGTAGGATCTTACTCTATTGCAAGTAAAAAAGAAAGAATGGTACATTTTGGGTCCCACCATTACACCCATATGTATTAACGACAAAATTACCCATGGTTTTTTAAAACCAAAAACTGCTTACGGAAGCACTTATAGCAGTTTCTTGAGAAAGATTGAGTGATGCCGTAATGCATCATAACCGTAGATTTTGTAAATAATGATTTAAAACAAACCATTTTGCGGGGGCACTATCTCTCATAAATTATGTTTAGTTTGTGATGCCGCAAGACCATTGGATCTGAGCCGGATGATCCAAGTCGTTGATTCAACTTCGATGTTATATGTGGTTGCTTCCCTACGCAATTGTGAGACTGCTTCAAATTGAGAAGACTCTGCTTGATCCGCAGTCAAAAAATATATATATAAAAAGTAAAATCTCAATCACGTTATTTCAGAATCATACTACTCTGGTTCAATCAGTAAACGAACCCAATAGAGCTTGGTAAATATGGTCTTTGAGCGGATAAAATCTCAGCATACGATTCTGCAAATTGTTCTTTCAATGTTTGACCAAACCTTAAAGCGATCAAGGAGAAATCCAAGCTAAAGTCGATGAGCAGTTATGTATTCCACTGGATCTGTTCCTTATGGATCCACAATCTCTTATGTGGACAAAATTGTCAAACACAAATCGAATTTCAGTAGAATGAGTCAAATCCAATTTTAAAAGACGTTTCTGGAAAAACAGACATTTGAAGAATCGTTGAAATATCTTAAAAATATTTGGATTTCTGGGAAATTTTCTCGCGGAAGTCAATTGGGCATATTCCACAAAAAACCCACGTCGCGGTTTTTTGAAATTTTCCTCCATTTGCTCGCAATTTGAAAATGAAATCCATGACCTGGAAGGGTCTGCGTTTTTTTGTAAGTAATTTTTCACCCTTCAAACGCTTGCCTGATATCTTACACAATTTGACAGATGAATTCATTGCCATCCATTCAATCCTGCAATTCATAAGATATTTTGAAATAATCCCTTTTCACTCGACAAAGAATTTCACCAATGTGTTCAGATGCATCCTGTAAATTTGCAACACGAACCACTCCTTGGAGCACAATATCCATTTCAGAATCATGCTTGTGGTAAACAACCCCAGGACAGTCAATTCAGAAAGTGCATTTTGCAAGAGTGATGCATTGGCATATTTTTGTCTCACCTAGCATAAGTGCTACTTTGCACACATTTTTGTTCACAAAGTATTGATTACAAATGATTTCCCAACATTAATATATCCAATGAAGCCAACTGATATCGCTTGCTCTTCATACGTGCAAACTGCCTAAGAACTTAAAGAAGTGAACTTTTTCCAAATGAATTTGCAATACCTGCGTGGAAAGCATGAGTAAGATACTCCCATAAGAGCGCATGAAGCCACCATTTTGTAGCTCGAGCAGTAACAAGGTTACACCTGTTCAGTAAAAAGGATGAGATGTTTTATGTTTTCAATTTTCTTTCAAACGTATTTTCCAACATATATTCCGCAACATATGGCATAAGTAGCCAAGTAGCAAATCAGCTCTACCAATCTTTGATTCTACTATTAAACCTTATTTAGAACATAAAGCCAATAGACGGTGACGATAGTCGGACTTTAATTTAGCATCATTAGGACCAGAGGCATCTAAAATGAAAGGGACAGGCACAATCTCAACGCTTTCTGTAGTAGCTTCTGGAGCTTATGTTTTGCTTTGAATTGATCCAACAATAGGGAGTTCGTCTAAAATAGTTGCTTATTAGCAACGCTACTATTTTATGATATGATTATTTTAAAACCTAAGCTTTCCATGTGAGCTATTATATCAAAAAGCTTAAGCCATAAGACTCTTCCAAACTCTTAATGTAAAGAGGTAATACCATCTCCACAACTTCAGGCCTTTATAGCATAAGTGTTATGTCAGCTAACAATTGTATCACATTCAACTGGACTATAGAGACGTCCTACTTCTCTTTTCCCCATTTTAATCTTCTGATACATTTAGCAATATATTTTGAGCTTGTGATTAATAACTTGAACATGTTCCAGTTCATCTTAATTTCCTAGTAATAATTCGTCAACAACCTTGAATTGCTAAGAAAATCTCTCGAGTTTGGTTGAGAGATATTATGCTACAACAGGTTGCATAGCTGAATATGTGGGATCAAAATGTCCATCCCACGATGTCTCTCTCTCCACTTATGATAAGTGTAGAGATGATGTTGAATATGGGCTGCAATAATGTTGCCTTCATGGAGCAAAAAGGCAATAGGGTCCTCAAAGATTCACCCTTTGGTTCTTTCCCAAGTCATCCCATACAAAATGAATATGACATTATCATCATATTGAATTAAAATAAGAGAATTACTGAAGGTTTTACATAGTGCTGGAAGGTACCAATAGTTTCTTAAGTAGTTACAACGTAGTTTTACCAAATGCAGTTTCAGAATATGATATGGCAAGTTGTCTTCAAACAGTTTGCTAGTTGTGCATGTTATCTCATCTACTAGTAAATAGTAAATGGTATTGTATATCAACTAAGAATATAAGAAATATTACAATACTTTCCCAAAGCCATACAAGAAATGGCTCTCTCCTTCATAGATGTTGCTCCCAAAATGACCATGAAGCCCAAATAGAGGCTTTCCCTCTTGTGGAGCAATGCATTGTATTGAGATGGTAAGAGAATGCAAATACTGTGTTAGATAATCAATAAGTGAAAAAACACAATTCTTACCATGTACTGAGATTAATCTAATAATAAGACCCATGAATGAGCCCTCCATAGTGGTATGACATAGTCCCATGAAGAGGAAGGAACTATGTGTTGCATGTAGATCTTTCTTCTTATGCTTGAAAATCCAAGTCAAGAAGATCACATCATGGTAATAGATGTCTCCATCCACTACTCCATCACTCTCATCTCCTTCTTGTCCATCAAGTGCATCATATGTGAAGTGATCCTGGGGACACTCCATCAACAAACCCAAGCTCCCAAGTGACAGCGTTGTTGGCCTTTTTAATAAGGCTCCTATCATCTCATAGCTCCATTCTTTGGCATACCACATGTCAAAGCCATCAATCATAATGTTGCTATATATGAGAGATTCCTTCCCAAGTGGAAGTACCTCCTGATCCTCCAAGGCTAAGGAGTAGCCCCTTTGCACCATGATAGTGCCATCTCCTACTCCTGCAACATCATGCAAAGTATGGGAGAAGATTAGCCCATACTCTCTCATGAACAACCAAAGCAACAACAACTCTTGTTGCCTCCCCACACCATCACCATATAAATCATGGAGCAACAACATGATAGTTGATATGAAAGATATCACATCACCCCAATACACCCAAACTCCTTGCTGCCATATGATGTAAGTGCCATGCCAAGTTCCACCCACCAACATACCCCTTGAAGAAGGACATGTCATATGATGGAAAAACTCTTTCAAGAGTAGCCAACGCAGTCTTGCCTCCTGCTGCCTGGTTTCATAAATCTGCAAGTGGTTTCCAACCTCTTGCTCATTAACATCACCCATCCAACCCATGTTGAGTGTCTATCATCATGTCCAAAAGTGGCATTCCTCCCATGGATAATACCATCCTCCCAAATCATATTTCTATCTTTGCATTTCATGGGATGTTGAAATGCAATCTCCTGGAGTTCCCCAAATGAAGACCACTCTTCAATGACCAAGTTGACCCCATAAGGATCCAAATATACTGAAGGCAAAATATTCTCATTGAGAAATGAAGTGCTCATCTAGAAATATTCATCATAACAATGGAATTAAGATGTCCCTCATCAACCATCTGCCTATCCTCTGCTATGCATGTAGAAAGGTCATTGGAATGCTCCAATAATGCTTGGGGCCCCAACTCATCACTGATGCTCAATAACAGCGCTACTGATCTTCATAATGGTGCATCTGTTGTCTTAAGATCATATTCAATGTTCAACACATAGTTATGCATGACATGGTTTAGGACAATACTCATCCCATCCTCCAAGAATCTACACTCCAACCCCAAGAGTTGTGTGCATCTCAACAATGATACACTAGAATGACTTTATATCTCCTCCTTGAGCAATTCAAGGCTGCTCAGCGCAATAATAGTCTGTTTCTCTAAATCAGAAATGTACTTTTGACCCTAGGTCATGCAATGGTACATTCCCACTATCCTCCATATGATGTGCTAAAGTAACAGAAAATGGAAACATGTGTATACCTTGGTAAAGCTAGGGAACATCTTGTACTGCTACAAGGGTTCCTTCCTCTGCTGTGATGGCTTCCCCAACTACTGATGATGATGGATTCTCTTCTACGGCTTCATCAGCACTAGTACAAGTCTCCTCCTCCTCATGCATCTCCAGAATGGTGCATGGGACTCTAGATGTCAAGAGATCAAGACTACTTTGCAAAGGTGCAAGTGTTCTTTCTCCTGATGTAAGAGCTCTTGTAGAAAGTGGTGGTGAAGGCTTCTTCTCCTTTGATTTCTTCTTGTCAAACTTCTTGATCAACCTTTGAGTAAAATCTACAAATTCAGTCACTCTTGCATGAATCAAAGGGATGAACCACCAAATGTTTTCTTCACCCTCAAGGTGCAGCGTTGCAATCTCAACAGCTTCTTTCTCTACTACTGGATGTAGTAGGAAAAATGCATCCAACCACATTCCCCAAGCCCTTGTTGTGCATGTGGATGACCCATCAAAGGTAGACAATAGAAATCTATTGCCCTCTTTTCTTCTATTGCTGCAAGGTCTCCTTTATTCTTTGAGCTGAATGAACTGTGGGAGAGTTAGATTCTCCTTGAAAGTTGTAGGTTAAGACTTATATTCTACAAGATAGTCACTTAGAATCTCATGATCTAAGTTTCCTTCATATTCATGCATCTTGTCTTCAAAAGGAAAAGGCATAGCATGTTTCTTTGGAGCTCTGTGCAATACCGTATCTTCTTTTTGCTGATAGGAAGTTCATGGACCTTCCTCATCTTGAAACCCTAATGTGGTTTCACTTCTTCTCTCCGTTTTTCTTTTCTTGACCTCCTTGGTGAGGTCCTTCTTAGATTTGAAAAGATATGAGATGAAACTCATTTCTTACATCATTCTGCTCTCTTCTCCTTCCTTCTTCTTATAGCATATTGGCTAAAAACTCACAAGCTGAGCCAAGATTATGCTCTGATACCACTATAATATTCCCAAATGGGGAAAGTAGCAATACAATGCACTAAAAATGAATTTTTAAGAAATATATGCAATAACAGTTAAATTCAGCCCATGGATCCATTCATTTATACATTATAACAGCCAAATACAAAAGGAGATTTGAAACAAATCATGGTAGCTTAGTTAAACAATCCTCCCAAGCCATAATAGCCCAAAAATCACGCAAAAAGAGGGGCTGCAACCATGATTAAAATTTGGAACACCCTAACAGTGTTATTTTATTACTTCTATAACAGCAGTAGATTGTACATCAGACCTAGAGCTGATATGTGCATAAAAAGTTAGATCTATATCAATTCCATGCACTATACAGACTCCTCAAATGAACCCCCTTGGGGTTTTCAGCAAAACACCAAGCACAACGTGTAGATATGAGATCGAAGACTGCAAATCCATTGAAAATTGAATATTTGGAAAGTATGGTTGATCTGATATATGAAAAATAATAGCCTCCTCCAATAGATCTCCAAAGTGAAGGGAAAATCCCCAACACTCAGAAAATCAACTCTCCAAATGGTGTGTTGAACCACCCTACAACTGCACCTTCAAGAATTATGTAGATCTGGATCTATTATGCGTTGTAGGGATCAAAATGTAGTTGGCCTGATGCCAAGATCTGAAAATGAGGCTCCACACTTTTACCTCTCACTAGTTCTTCTAACAGTTGGAACTAGTTAAATTGACTTTAACTTAGATAAACTAAGTTAATTAAGTACAACTCAAAATAAACTCAACCAGGGCTCCTACAAAGTAGGAATGCCTCTACATGACTCAAGTTAGACCCTCAACTTGAATTAACTGAACCAAATAAGTCAAACAAACATATTTAACTCATACAAGTTGTCATGAGACATGGAATTACAATGTTATTCTAATTTAATTCAAGGGAAAATAAAATTAGAGTCTTTCTTGGTGTCATTTTCAACACTTTGAAATGATAAGGTTGGATGATTACTAACTAAGAGGAAACAATGAATGGAAGGAAATACCCAAATAGACACTTTACTTATAATGTTGGGAAATGCCTCTCTCCTTTGAGTGTGCATTACATTTTTTTATTCTCTTCATCTTATTGGAATTGTTTTATGATTATTATGTTTTCCCCTTTTGTCCTAACAAGATTAAGTCCCTAGTAAATATGAACTTTAATATTCATTCCCAAAATAAGGGCTCACATTGAACATTTGAAAATTACTTTATAAATCAATTTTAAAAACTAAATTACTTCCAATCTAAAAATAGTTGTGGCTACAATTTTGATTTTTAGGGCATGATAACAATCATTCTAGCCATGGAAACCATTTCCATTTTTTTCTTCAAGTCTTTAATTTTCCAAAGAACTTGTGTATTCCCAATTTAGATATTAAGAGCTCAATATATGGCCTCTAGAAGATAATGGCTCAATAATCATTGATGTACTCCATGTGAATATTGGCCTTTCATTTATAAATCTGCACTATTTATCCCACATGCATTGTGGGAAGTTATTTCTAAAAATTTACAAGGAAATGGGATACCCACATTATTTGTGTATGGAGTAGAAACATCCATGGAACTCTATGTAGGTTATACACACTGTAGTTTTTGGTTGCCACAATTCATTAGGAGGCATGCCAAAGAAAAAGGGGAGAAAACTTAGGATATTTTGTTGCCACAATTCATTAGGAGGTGTGCCAAATAAAAAGGGGGGAAAACTTAGAATATGAGTGTATTTTTTGGGCCACAATTCATTAGGAGGCATGCCAAAGAAAAAGGAGAGAAAAAATAGGATATTTTGTTGCCACAATTCATTAAGAGGTGTGCCAAATAAAAATGGGGGGAAACTTAGGATATGAGTGTATTTTTTGGTTGCCATATTATTACCCAGTCATTTGGTTAAGTTACTCACACATGTCATTGGGAGGTGTGCCAAAGAAAAATGGGAAAAACTTAAGATATGAGAATGCAAAGGTAAATTGATGGGATGTGATGAAAATAGGTAAAATAAATAAAATGACCAAGTGTGGAGAAATAAGGAAAATGACTAAGTGTAAAAGTAGTGAACTCATAGGATGAGAAAGTAAGAAAATAACTATGTCAAAGTAGTGCAAAATTAGAGTTTGTGAACTTGCAAAGGCTAAGTGATGGGATGAGACGAATACTACTTAACTGTAAAAGTAGTGTAAAAGTAAAGTTTGTAGACTTGCAGAAAAGTAGTTTGGGGACTTGCATAAAGGTAAAGTGATTTAGTGAAGTGAGGAAAGGAAAAAGTTTGCTATGAACTTGTGGAGAGTTAAAATTATGAGATGAGATGAATACTTGAAACATGGCTAAGAAACAATAAAAAAATGACTAAGCGTAAAAGTAATGTAAAATCCGAGTTTGCAAACTCGCAGAAAAGTAGGTTGGGGACTTACAGAGAGGTAAAGTGATGGAGTGAAGTGAGGAAAGATAAAAGTAGGCCATGGACTTTCCAAGAGGTAAAGGCATAAAGTAAAGTTAGGAAAGGTACAAAGTAGGCCACAAACTTGTGGAGAGGTGAAGTGGACTGAGGTTAGGAAAGGTAGTAGGCTATGAACTTGTCGAGAGGTGAAGTGATGGAGTGAAGTTAGGAAAGGTAGTAGGCTACAAACTTGTGGAGAGGTAAAGTGATGGAGTGAAGTCAGGAAAGGTAGAATGGTGTGAACTTGTGGAGAGGAAAAGTGGGGGAGTGAAGTGACGAAATATATGTTAAAACTTGCATTCATAAAATGGTAAAATAAAGATGGAGGAAAGAGTAATTCATAGAAATAAAATTAGTCACTTGGTCAAATTTCTAAAAATGGATGGGAAAATGGATAATTAGTGGAAAATAATGATGGGAAAGTGGGATATGAATGAAAACGAAAAGCTAATAGAAATAATGGATTAAATATAATTAGAAATGGATAAAAGTGGACGTTAGGGAAAATGGTGATATATTGGGAATATGTCCTATTTTTTTATGACATAAAGTGTTGGACGAAACTAACATATATGGTTATCCAATGAGAGGGTGATTACAATACATTTCCTTCTTTTTTAGTATCCTTTTAAAAGGACAAACTATGTCCATTAAACTTATGTGAGGAATCATTGCAACATGATTCTTTCTTATTGTCCATCTAGAAGGATATAGGTTCAATTATGGACCGAAATCACTCTAATTTATGTGTGACATAAAAACACATCAAAAACACTTTATTTGTTGTTTTAGTTATAATTCTTCATTGTGGAACACACTAATCAATATTAACTATGGTAAAACTCCCTTCTATGAGCTTTTTATTATTTTCAATTATTGATATAATTAATTGTGTTTCTTAGTAGAGAAACAATGATGTCCTTGAATTGTTTTTTTTTTCTCAATTCAAATGAAAAAAATTGCAATTGCCTATTTTTCAATTCACATCTATATTGCATATATTGCATATTTTTCAATTCACATCTATATGAAACATGTGTTTAAGTGAATTCAGGGTAATTTTAATATTTCTTTTTTCTTTTTTCTTTTCTAATGATGTTTTCATTAAAAATAAATTAATTAATAAAACCTACTATATGTATCGATTTGCAACTCTAACTATAAAAATTCAATGTATAAAAATGTTATGTATTTGTTAGCTATTAGTGTGTCCAAATTAAATATGGCACATAAAAAACATAATAATAAGAAATGTTGGGGCCTTTGTTTTGAAAAAGAAACAGTTTTGAGTTGCGGAAGGTTGGAGGACAGGTGGTGGAACGCAATCAAGGTAGAAAGGGAGTTGTCACAGTTGCGAAAAGCCGGAAGATAGGTGGTGCGGCAGTTGCAGAGAATAGAGCAGATGGAAAATACGAGAGACAAGAACAATCAACAAAACTCCCAGTAATCAAGAAGAATCAAAAATCAGTGGAGCAGGAAAAGAGGAAGGATTGACAGTTACACTGGCGAAGGAATAAACAGGCAGTCAGCCAGCCGAGGAGAGTTAGTTATTCAGTGCGGCAGAAGGTCGATGGAGAGAGAAGAGCTTAAGGAGAGCTCTGTGGGAACTCTGTTGTACTGAAGAAAATTGTAATAGACTCTGCGGAGTAGATGTATGTTGTTCTGTTATTGATAATAAATCTATTTGTTGCTGTGTGTAACGTTATGAGTTTATTGATAGGCATTTTCTTACTATGAATTTATGCCCAATTTAAATTTAAATTCAGAATTATGAACATGCTTTAATAAGTGATAATTTATACTGAGAGGCGAGATATGTTTGTTTCTTCCAAGTTTCCATAGTTATTCTTCATGGTTGCATTTTTCTTCTACATGATCTGTCTTCTAATCTTACTAAGGTCACGGCACACCTCAAGTGAGATGCTCTGCTCTCTGAGTAGGGTAAAAATGTTAGAGTTGTGCTAGACTACTGCGGAAACCTTGTTGGTCTCAACCCTCAACCTGGGTCTTTCCCAAAGACCTCCTTTTTTTCCAACAAATGGTTCTGTTACCGGGACCAAAAATTCATTTAGGATTTAGATCATGGTATTGTGGATCTCTGAGAGGGAACTACACGTCTGGAGGGTATAATCATTTAGACCAATTCATATCGCAAGAAGCGGAACTTCGACAACATAGGGAAAAGAGTGTCAAATATCGGGTCCTGTTTTCAGAATCTGAAAGTGACCTATACGAAATTTTCTGGGGAAAGTTTCCTGAGGAGCTTTATAATTGGTTTCGGGGACTACAAATCAAGTCACTCCCAGGAGGATCGCATAGAGTCTGTCGCAAGTGGACGCACACGGATCTAGTAGCACTCCATCGGTTAGATACTGATTTGACCCGAGCAGTAGATTTTTGGGTACAATACACCTTGGAAGGATACATTGTGTAATTCGTAGCTGAGTGTTACCAATCCTTTACAAAATCTGAAGATATATTCAGATCCGGATTGCGGGGAGAATTGTTGAAGGAAATCCCATTGTGGATCAAAGCTTTAATGGTGGATGAGGGTTTGATGGCATTTCAAAGTTTTGAGATGGAGACTTAAACCTCCAGTACTAGGGGAAGGAGCTGAGGGAAAGATACTACAAGTAAGTAAGAAGGGGGAATAGGGATATGGATGCCAGAACCTCCAGAAGATTGAGAGAGCAACGAGCACATCGGAGGGCGCAGATTGCTGAGAAGTAGCTGGAAAGGGTGATGAAAGAGTTTTAGAGGTAAGAGAGGAATCAACAGGACAAGGAAAAGGCGTCGCAGATGACAAAGGAAAGGAAAGCTTAGATGGGATCCCAAGGAATAGGAGGGACCATTAAGGAAGTTAGGCAAGTGTATAGGAGCCCAGGCCGAAGAGAAAATGAGAAAAGTCTAATGTGGAGGATGCGCGCCCTGAGGAGACATCTAATGTGGAGCTACATGTTACAATGGAGCAACTATTCCGAGAGAGGTCGGCACCCAGAACGCAAGATAATCCTATTCCCCAAAGTTCAAGTAGCTCTAGTCCCAACCTTCCCCTAGTACTCGATCATCCACTTGATAAAAGTTTTGTTAAGTTACGGGAATTTAGCAAGATGAATAGTGTTAAGTCTATAGTACATATATCTACTAGCTACAGTGTTGGTAGTACAATCTCTCAGCTAGGAAGTAGCGGTTTTATTTTAGTACCACCCATACAAGTAAATATGGCGGGATCGTTCACCCGATACCCATAATTCTCCGGGAGAGGTAACGATTATGTGGAGCAACACTGGTGTCTCTGTGAAGATATATGGAGGGCTCGGCAGACCAGTTAAGTTGATTGAGTTCCAGACTACTCTAAGAGAGAGAGCTCTTCGCTGGTTCATTAAATGGTCAGAAGCTCATCCAAACCCAGCAATAGATGATGTGAATGTCAAAGAATTTAAATTACCTCAGACAGATCAGCAAGGATTATCTGAGTTGTGGGAAATCAAACAGCGGGAAGAAGAAATGGCTTGGGGCCTGATGAGACGGTTCAAGGATGCGATTGGGAAGCTAAGTTGCCCAATCAATCAAAATCACCAACAAGATTGGTTTATTAAACCACTCCTCCTGTTGACAAGAACTCTATTGACACAACAAAAGATTGATACACTACAAGATTCCCTTCAGCAAGCCATGAACATAGAAGCTATGGTGGGGTATCTACAAGATTTCAGAGGAGGAGCAGTACAAGACCCTTCCATATTAGGGCTACAACATCAGATAGCTATTTTAACAGAGAAGTTGAAATAAATTCAACCGATACGACCTGCAAGGCCCAACATGTGGTGTACCCATCGCCTGATGGAAGGACACATGGCCACAGAATATATGAGGTTAAGAGGACAAAATGCAAGAAATTCAGAAATAGGGACACAGGAGGCTCCACTAATTGGGGAAGTTGCTCAGATAAATACCCAAGGATTATACGAACCGCAACCCCACTTTCCAGGGTTCCCCACTCAACAAAATCAGACTGCAACCGACAACTATGAAATATGCAAAGGTATTGGTAATCCTCCACGACTATGTCCATTTTTGCAAAAATATTCTAATGCTCTAAACAATATATACTGTGAATTTTTCACTTCTATAACACATAATACAGAGCACTGTAGAGCCCTTGATGCACTGGCAGAAGGATTGGACAGACCATCTTATAGAGTGAATGAAAATCCAAGGGACTGAGGAGGAGGAATGAGAAGTGGCAGAACCAAAGGAAGAGGAACAGTAAGGTTCTATAATTGTGATCGAGAAATACATGCAGCAAGGGAATTTTTGTTACCCAGAAGACCATGGTGCTCTAAATGCAGAGCTAACACACACGCAACGAAATACTTCCCAGAGTTGATTACAAGGTGGGAGGAAAGAGCCAGACAAAGAGGAGCTAATATGGTAAAATGAGAATCGAGAATAGTAGAAGCTCATCCCATGCAAAGCATAGCCATAATAACCCGGGGAGGGAAGAAAACAAGGGAGGATGCATAGAGTATGGACCCGGTAAATCTGATCAAGCTCGCATCTCCAAAGAACACTTTCAGACCAGATAGACAGAAGTAATATTTTAAGGAGGCAGTGGAAACATTTTCCCAGATAGGGGGTAGTAGAGGTATTAAACTTCCACAACCGACCTTTGAAAAAGAGAAGGAGACTCATACGAGTACTTTGATTGAGGAATGATTCCGACTGTTCCTGAAAATTGTAAGCAATGCACCAATGTTGGAACAACTAAAGAAAAATCTAGAGTTGGTGGTGCAAGAAAATGCAGAACCGGGAGAGTTAAGAAATTCAACAGAAAAATACATAAGAAGGATAAAAAGAAACAAGAGAAGAACTGGAAAGGAATTATGTGTGAATACTCAAGTCGCGGGATTTCAAATCAAGGATACAATGCTCGATCTAGGATCAGATGTCAACATTCTACCTAGAAAAACATGGGAAGCACTCGGAGGCCAAAGCTGACATACTCACCAATACAGCTCCGAATGGAAAATCAGTATTGTATTGTACCCATAGAAAGGCTAGAAGAATTCAAAGTTGATGTCGTGGGAGTGAAAACATATACAGATTTTGAGGTGATATACATCATGGGGAACAAGGATCCCTATCTTGCTTTACTAGGGATAGATTGGGCTTTCGAGAATTATGCAGTGATCGATTTGAAAAAGGAATTGATGATATTTGAGGACGAAGAAGTCAGGGTAATTCAGCCACTTGACCCGTATCAAGGACCATGATACACGGAGACTGTTGACAACAAAGAGGACGCTCAACTTCTAGATCAACTCTACCAGATAACAGCAGGGAAGAGAGAAGATTATATCATCCAACAACGGGAGGGACCATAAGCTGGAGAAGTGTTCAGAGTTCCGATTTGTGCTCATAAATAGCTTGGGATGATTGGAAACAGGGAGGATATGAAACCAACAATACAAGATGTGCTAAAATTCAGGGAGTCAACTGGATTGGTACCGAGGTAAGAGGATATCCGACTCTATCAAATATGCATGTTGTAAATACATTTATTGCAAAAGTAGAAGAAAAGGTACCAATAGAACATAAAGTCCCTCTTATGGATGTAGCACTACAATCCACATCAAAAATATGGTGGGTCAACCATCGCAACTCTCTTCTGCATTGGGAAGATGTTGCAATAGCACTAAGAACTAGATTCCAGGAAGCTTCAGGACCACAATTCATCGAAAAGTACCAAAGGGATTTTGAACCCATAGACCATTTAAATAATTGTTAGTATAACTGGAAGAAAGCAGGGTATCTAGAATCTCTGTGGATGCACAATTTCATACATTCACTGGACACAATTCCACAGGCCTGGTATTTAACAGAGGAAAAGAAGAGAGGAATTGGCACCTGGCGAGTAGTTGCAGAAATTTTCATGCAATGTTTTTCCTTCCAGGGAGATACAAAACCAATTATAGATGCACTACAAGCCATCAAAAGAGTACTATTTTTTCCATAGATTCAGGAAGATGAAGAACTGCCACTCTCGGAATAGAAAATCAAAGAATCAGTGGCATGTAAACAGATAGATCGCGAGATAGATGATGACGACTTAGAGAATCTATGACACGTATACTTTGAATAGAAAGAGGAGGAGCGTGATATATAGGAGGAACCTACCACAAAAGGACTACACCTGTTACCATTGAAGACTAAGAAGCTGAACATTGGAAGCATGGAGAAACCCAAAATTGCGTCTATCGGAGATTACTGGGATATAGAAACAACCAAGGAAATCTTTTACCTATTACAGGAATATGAAGATCTATTCCCATATTCAGTAGCAGAGCTCAAGGGGATTAAAGGGGACATGTGGAAATTCACATAGTCTTAAAACCAGACGCAAGACCAGTAAAACATAGGCCTTACCACCTAAATCCAAGAGTAAAGGAAAAAGTTAAAGCAAAGATAAATAAATGCCGAAAGCAGGACTGATTTTTCCAGATGAGGAAGTGGAGTGGATCAGTCTCATTGTAATAAAAAGAAAATAGGAGAAATATGAGATTAGAGTATTTGTGGATTAAAGAAGTCTCAACAACGCATTCATTCATGATCCATTTCCCACTCCATTTAGCGATGAGGTTCTCGACAATGTGGCAGGAAACGAAGCCTATTCGTTCACAGATGGATTCTTAGGATATCATCAAGTGAGAATAGCAGAAGAAGACAAAAGGAAGACCACTTTCACAACCGAATGGGGATCTTTTGCATACCATGTCATGCCCTTAGGACTAAATAATGCGCCAACAGTATTTTCACGAATAGTGATAGCAACATTTTGGGACTATATCCATAAGTTCCTAGAGGTGTACATGGATGATTGGACACTTTAAAACTTACTGAAGAACCATGCAACTTTACTCAAAATAATGTTTTATAGATGCAGACAACTCCAAATCTCCCTCAACCTTAACAAATGCATCTTTGCAGTACCATTTGGGACACTTCTGAGACATGTTATTTGTAAGCAGGGTGTTTGTGTGGATCCAGCAAAATTAGCAGTCATTGTTATTATAGAAGCACCAGAAACTGTAAAACTGTTGAGATCATTACTTGGATATACAGGATACTACAGAAGATTCATCTGCAACCATGCAAATATTACAGCACCATTAGAAAAAAAAATGTGGAAGTCAGTGCAATTTATGTGGAGCAACGAATGCACTAACGCCCTCAACACATTGAAAGAAAAGCTAGCAAGTGCACCCATCTTGGTTCATCCTAACTGGGACAAACAATTCCATGTCCATATTGATGCCTCTAGTATTGCATTAGGAGTGGTATTAGCTCAGCCAAGAGAGACTTTTGTTGACCATCTAGTGTACTTCGCAAGCAGGAAGTTTTCTACAGCAGAAACGAATTACACAACAACCCAAAGAGAAGCTCTTGCGATGGTGTACTCTCTTCAGAAGTTTCACCATTACCTATTGGGAGTTACGTTCAAGTTCTTCACAGATCACTCAGCATTGAAATACCTAGTAAGCAAACATGTGCTTGAAGGAATAATCTATAGATGGCTCCTACTATTCAACGAGTTCACTTTTGAAGCGACAGTAAAACCTAGAAGGTTAAACGTGGGTCCTGACCATTTATCAAGGTTGGAGAATGGGGAGAATGGGGGATCCCTTGACGATCAGTTTTCGGATGCTGATCTCTTCAGAGTAGAATCCATCCCAGATTATCTAGAGCAAATAGAAGTATATCTGGCCACAAGGCAATGCCTAATAGAATACATGGTGACTCAAAGAAGACATTTGATGGTGAAAGCAGTTGAATATCAACTGATAGCCGGACAATTATATAAAATGGGATTGGATAACGTCTTACGAAGATCTGTCATGGACCATGAAAGAGAGGGTACCTTGTGGGAATTTCATAGCGGAGTTGCAGGAGGCCATGTCGGCGCAAAAACCACTACAAGGAAAATAATACAAGCAGGATTATGGTGGCCCACAGTTCACAAAGATAGTAAAGCATATGTCAAAAAATGTGATGTCTACCAAAACAAGACGTCTATCATACCGGGATGAATTACCACTGCAACCTGTAAGAACACTGCAGCCATTTGAAAAATGGGCCATTGACTTCGTAGGGCCAGTTGCACCAATGGCACGACATTCACAGGCAACATATATAATAACCGCAATGGATTATCTCACAAGATGGGGGGAGGCAGAACCAGTAAGAGACTACACAGCAGCCAGGTTTATTTTCGAGAATATCGTTAGTAGATTTGGCTACCCCAGAAGCCTAACAAGTGATCAAGGTACACACTTCATTAATACAACAATTAAATCTCTGCTAGATAATTTTATGGTGCAACATCACAAAATCAGCCCGTACCACCCTCAAGCGAATGGAACCGTTGAAGCAATCAACAAGATCTTAGAAAAGGGACTAACCAAGATATGCAATGCCAACCGGGATGACTGAGATGAAAGGATACCAGCAACATTATGGCATACAGGACAACCATAAAAAGGTTTCACAATCAAACTCCATTCCAGCTGGTGTACGGGAGAAAGGCGGTGGTACCTGCCAAATTTATCAGACCAAGTCTCTTAATCGCTTCAATAGTACATATGACAGACGAAGACTCAATCATTGAATGCCTCCATGAGCTACAGGAGCTTTAAGAAGAGAGATTCCTGGCATATTTCCATTAGACAGTGCAAAAGGAAAGACAGAATGCCTGGCATAACCGTCACATCAAGCACAAAATGTTCACTATAGAAGGAAAATTCCCGTTGTACGACAGCAAATTTCAAAACTTCTCGGGAAAACTCAAGATGCACTGGATGGGACCGTACCATGTCATAGAAATCAAAGATTCAGGCGTTGTTTGATTGACACAACTAGATGGCCAAATACTGCAAGGATGGGTGAATGTCACATGCCTAAAGCCCTATCATGAGTAAGTTCCACTATTTATTTATTTTCAAATAACTCTCATAACTGAGAGTAGTCGATAGGGTAGAATAGAAATAGATAGAGTCAATAACTCTCTCGCACCCAAGATGAGACATAGAATAGGAATCCTAATAAAATACATCACAATAACAAAGAAAGCAATTGCACCTGTTGCGATGTGGAGACCACATCGCAACCAATTGTGGTTGGGGGGTAGATTCTAATGTGCCATCCATGTCAGAAATCCAAGCATGTCAAATATCATTAAGTCATAACAAACCATCATACCGTTGTCAGTCCGTAGGATCACCCAAATTTGAAAAATAATTGTCGTAATTAGTAACACCCATACCGTAATAAATTTTCCATATTAAGCCATAATTATTACACATCATGTCTACCCAAATCCCAAAGCCACAGTCAGTAATGTCAGAATACACCTCACCGCGGTAACTAATTGCACGATTATAGCCACGGGAGAGACAGAAAAAAATTTAATTAGTTATGGGGTCATATCAACCTCATTCGTGTCGGTAGCATTACTTAACCCGCATGAAAGAAGAAAAGCACCAGAATGCCGGAAAATTCCGAGATAGAACAAATAGAAACAGCTACAACAAGAAGAAAAATTTTAGCGGAGGAAGTTCAAAGAAACAAGCCAACAACATGAATTCACTACAATAGATCAGAAACAGCAATTCACGTTTATAGTAGAAGAATGAAGATGACAAAGATAGCAACATCAGTCATCGAGCCTGAGCTCGATGAAAGAATTTAGATGATAGAAACATTGGTTGGCAAGTATGACAATTCTTCGTTAATTGATACAGATTTCATAGACTCCTATCAATTACCAGCTATGAAGCAACAAGTATACATAGAAAATTATGCTTCAGAGGGAGGAGGTGAAGTAGCAAGGATGAATCTAGAATTCAGAGGTATTCAAAGATCGACTATACTGAACCTCAAGAATCTACCAGTGTTTGGAACAACGGGAGCGGAAATGCAGTGTACAAAATTTCTAATGAGCAGAGTCCAGAACGGATCATTGTGGTTGGGGAGAGAAATACCTATCCACACAGAGGACATCAGTAGACTTACCAGATTATCAGCAGAGGGGAATGATGTCTCAAAGGCATTCTAGAATGTGTCCAAAAGAGCCAAGATGTGAGGGGACTCTGATTATTACAAGAAGTGTAAAACCAAAAGAGGAGGAAAGGGAGTGAAGATAGACCTCATCAAAAATCTAGCAATGGAATTTTCCTGCTATCTAATAGCGGGCAAAAAAATGAGGCATCACACCAAAGGAGAATGCGCCCTCAACACCATATCAGTGACAGAACACTACATACAAGGATCCCAGCTAAATTGGTGTACCTTCCTATTGAACAAACTATTTGAGGCCTGTGAGGATAATTACGGGCGAGCCATGGGATTCATTTATGGCTATTTTTTTATGGCATTTGCGATGTGGAAATGGACTCACCCGGGGATAAGGAAGCTCGCATAAATCACTCACGACCAGACAATGGCGTTAAGATTTACGCCCTAGAGAGTATCAGGAGATCCCAGCACCAAGGAAGTCAATGAGGAGGCTTTCTCATTCTGGTACAGGTAGATGGTAGATGTGGTGGGGAGCTAGCAAAGGGTTCTGAGGGACCTTTTGGACAGATATTCTTCACAGATATGGTTCAGAGTAACCCACAAGCAGACATATATCAGACCTAGTTGTGTGTATGAAACCACATTCCGAATGCAGCCATTAAAGTTTCAAGTAGAAGAAAAAAACTTCCACACCGAAGTTTGTTCGTGGCTAGGAGCTGCGATGGAGGTTAGAAGTGGAATACCCCATTATTCGTTCGTGGTGATGCTACCGAAATCACTCCCAGGGGAGTCACCGGAGGAAACAATGAGGAGGATTTCCCAACTGCAGCAACAAACTTTACTGAACCAGCTCGACACAAGGGTGAAGGACTTCAATCTAGTAATAAAAACACTCACAAGTGCCTCTACAGTGTTTCCTTCTTTTTCTGATTTCCAGTCTTTAAATTTTGTATCAACATCCACAAAAACCCCTATTGTTACCGCCCTACCTTCCACCATATTCAACTCCCCTCCAACAACCACAGTCACCCCAATCCACAACAGCAAGGCACCCAAGCCTTCGGTAGCTGCACCCAAGCCCAAGAAAGCACAAATTATGGTGCCCAAGCAAATAGTTGATCTCACCGGGGAAGATCAGACCCAAGCTATGGATGCAGGAGTACCAATTCAAGAAGAGCCAGAGGTTACCTCCCAAGTAACCTCCGCACAACCTGTGTTTGATCCATCCTTGGTTCTAAAAATTCAGACATCGTCTCCACCTCATACTCACAACTCATCACCACATACTTCATTCACTTCCAAAGACCACTCCATCCACCTCAGCGACTATCTCTGATCCAATAAAGCTATCCAACAAGAAAAATGGTGACACCGAGGCAAAAGTTAACTCGGGTACGGCTAGAGTACCCGAGGTTGACCAACCCTCGGTGGGACATGGCACTTTCCTAGAACTATTAGTTCAAGAAGGTTCTTTTTCTTCAGATACAACGCCCTTGTCAACAGAGCTGAACCCATTTCAACAAGCCAACCTAATACTACAGCAGATTCTATTGACCACTAGTATGAACAACGCAGGACCTCACCTGTCATAATAGAACCAACCAACATCCCCACAAGAGCACTCAGAGAGATAAATCGCCAGTGGGCAACCCCTTAGAGAAAGACAGCCAACCCAGGAGATGTCAAGCGTCGATAACATGCAGAGCTGGGGGGTTGGCCAATTATACAAGTTCATCTAGTTAGCAACACAATAAGCAGAATGACTGCACAACGACCTCCAACAGAGGTTCGAGCAGCAACAATAGTAGGTCATCGCGCTCATTGAAGAGGGCAATCAGCTTAAAGATGAAAAGGATACTTTACAGGAGCAACTAGAAAAGGTAACAGAAATATTCAAAGACCTATGGCCGATAGTAGTTTCCCAGGATAACAAAACACTAGAGGACATATCGGCCTGCTCAATGGTTGAAAGGTCTATTCGAGTGAAAATGGCATGCGCAAATCTAAGCAGAGCGAACCATGAGCTCAAAGAGACGCTAGCTGCCATACCAACATTACCAAAACCTACCACGGTATATGCTAAGAAGGTCACCGAGAAACAAAAGCAGGTAAATGGCATGAAGGAAACCCTGGGGACAACGGTCAAAGAGGCTTATAGCCTATTGAATAATTTACATGAATGCTCCAACTCATTAACAATGAAAGCCCACCCAATCTCAGAACAGCTTCAGAAAATTTCCATAGAGATCAAAGAAGCCACTGATCCTGTCGACATAACCCAGCTGTACAATGAAGCAGAGGTGTTGGAAACCAAAATCTAGAAAATAGAATAACACTCCGCTGCCATAAAGCAGGTCCTCATAGAGCTAAGGCAACCAATCAAGCAAAAATCAGAGGTGATACAGCAAATGGCGGCTGAAGCTGAGCCGAAGATATAGGAGGTATTCAGCAGGCTGTCACCTGTAGCGAATGAAACTGAGGCTGAAAGAGTCACCACCCAGACATAACAGATAATTAAAGAGTGGCAAAAGGCAATCACTGAGTTTGCAGAACTCAAGTCCTTAGCATTGAGCAAGGTTCCAGAGTTGGGGCCTTTGTTTGGACAAAGCGAAGAAACAGAAAAGAAAAAGTTGGCCTCTGAAGCCGACAAACCACTATAGCCGCAACAACAGTAAAATATTGACTCGAGGTGATTCAATAGCACGTGGTCAGGGCCTGTTGCGGCCTTTGTTTTGAAAAAAAAATAGTTTTGAGTTGCGGAAGGTTGGAGGACAAGTGGTGGAACGCAATCAAAGTAGACAGGGAGTTGTCATGGTTGCGGAAATCTAGAAGATAGGTGGCGCAGCAATTACGAAGAACAGAGTTGATGGCAAATACGGGAGACAAGAACAATCAACAGAACTCCCAGTAATAAAGAAGAAGTGGAAAGCAGTGGAGAAGGAAAATAGGAAGGACTGACAGTCACACTGGCGGAGGAACAAATAGGCAATCATCCAGTGGAGGAGATTTATTTATTCAGTGCGGCAGATGGCCGATGGGGAGAGCAGAGCCTTAGGAGAGCTCTGTGGGAACTCTATTGTACTGAAGCAAATTGTAATAGACTCTGTGGAGTAGATGTATGTTGTTATATTATAGATAATGAAATCTAGTTGTTGTTGTGTGTAATGTTATGATTTGATTGATAGTCATTTGCTTACTATGAATGTATGCCCAATTTAAATTTTAATTCAGCATTATGAACATGCTTTGATAAGTTATAGTTTATACAGAGAGGCGAGATATGTTTGTTGCTTCCAAGTTTCGATAGCTATTATTCATGGTTGCATTTGTCTTCTACATGATCTGTCTGCTAATATTACTAAGGTCACAACACTCCTTGGGTGAGACGCTCTACTCTATGAGTAGGGTGAAAATGTCGGCGTTGTGTTAGACTACTATGAAAACCTTGTTGACCTCAACCCTGAACCTAGGTCTTCCCCACAAACCTCTTTTTTCGCCAACAATAAAATTGAGTATGGTTTGTCTACATTGGCTTATCATATAATTTTTCATATATCCAAATACCTTTTAGGTGGAAAAATTAGAGCAATTGGTTTGCAGGGCCCATTTTTAGTGGCAAATCCCAGTATGGAAAAATCAGTCTAGAACCTTCCAAATGGGCATCAAATGACATTTTTTTGGGTTGTAAGGTTTAGATCCTATCCACACAACCTCAATATTCATCTACACTCCAATTCCTTTCTAATGGTCCAAATATCATCTTAATCAAAGATCGTATAAAGAAGTTATGTTTCTTGCAAGTCGATCTACCTAGTTGACAACCATGGTATGGGTGGAACACACGTCAACCTCTATTACTTACACATGTGAGGATATCCATGTGAGGACTTTCAAGAAGATTCTATAAGGTAAAAAAACTTATCACAATGATAGTTGAGGAAGTTAAACCCCTAACCCTAGATGACTATTAGGATATGTTGAATATTGGGTTGCTTGTAGGAGAAGCGGTTGCATTATTTGGCATTGTACTTGTTCCATTGTTAAGAATAACATCTAGGAGTGGTATTTTTAAATAATAACAAAGGAGGAGGACGATCTTGTAGCAATTTCCCAAGCCAAAATGTAAAATGTAACTCCACTGGAGATCCCATTTATTTATATGTGCATTTTATAACTAAAGCAGAGTGAGAAAAGGATAGGTCTCACCTTCTAGCTAGGATTTCTCTCATATTTGGTTTCTTAGTGTAACTCTTATGTTTATTTGTGTGGATTATTCTTTTATGTTATTGTTTTTTCCATTTCTTATTTCAGTCATTTGAACAAAGCTAATAAATAATTGCTCTAGTATCTAATGAAATAAACATGCATAATCCAATATTTCATAATACTATAAGCTCTTTTTTTTTGGACTAATCCATGGGGGATTTGAACCTTGAATCTCATGGTTTACATAATACTTCATAACATGGTGATTGTCATTTTTTTTTTTTGTAAGTTGAGTAGTACCTTTCTTTCACTC
Source organism: Pinus albicaulis (assembly GCA_034641835.2). NCBI lineage: Eukaryota > Viridiplantae > Streptophyta > Pinopsida > Pinales > Pinaceae > Pinus > Pinus albicaulis. The sequence continues at coordinate 578,797,196 of CM076573.1, read as the reverse complement.
ATTCACAAAGATAGCAAGTTACATCACGATAGATCTTCCGTGGCCTCAACCTGCCCCATGGGAAACCATGTTTGTTGGCCATCGGAAGGCATTATAATCCAATAAATTTGAAAGGTTTTAATTCTATCAAATTCATCCAGATAGGCCTTACTGTCTGAAAACCATATTAAGTAACATAATGAAATGTAACACAATGTAACACTACGCACAGGTAATACATATATCATTTCCGATTTGGTGTTGGTTGTGGGTCATTAACACATATATCCCCTCTCCCTCCTGTCCAGTGGTATTCATATACCACCATACCACATTTAGTATAATGTATACTACATTTCCATACAACAGTTAATATAGTGTATACTCTGCAATCTATATATATCCCAATTATGTAACATATAATGCCCGGTGAAGCCGTCGCAAGGAAATGAGTTTTTATTATCCTTACAATATTTGTATATGACTGAGGACAAGAGCAGCATCAACCCTTGAAACATAAACTGGAATACCAACATTTGATTGTGGGCATGCCTTGGAATAGGTAGGCAGTTTCTATGCCTCGTATGGAATAGAACACATACATATCGGAGAGGGTGTCCCAGATTGTATTCATTAAGTAACCATAAAATATAGTGGTGCATATCATAAGGCTAAAGAAAGTTGGTGCATATTTGTTTGTTGATAATCTTGCACTCTACTGAAGAATATTTTACAACAGACATGAACACCGAATTCAATAGCACCAATGAGATCAACTACATATGTCTTATGTTTGTTTGCTAAACTAGCTCTACTAAATAGATGAAGGAACTGATATTTGATCATTATTTTTATCGTGATGGAGAAACCATTAAAATAATTTAGGAAGAGTGTGTTTGTATCACTTTCAGGAAGCTTCAAAGAATTTTTAACCTTTTCAACCCTCACCATGGATATGTTATATTTTCTAGCATTAGAAAACTTTTTTAATGATAGTATCATTATCTATTCTCGCAATCTTAGAGGTATAGTTGACATTTTTCTTGGTCTGGAGGTGCCACATATTCAAAATTTTAGTCTGATGTTTTTTACTAAATCAATGGCACATTGATTTTGAAGATTAATCCAAACTGAAGAATATTCACAATTTGTTTACATTGTAAACGGGTGCATTATCTATTGAAGTTGACACCCTTCATATATTTAGCTTGAGTTGTTTGGTAAATGGCCAAATTTTATGAAGTATTAGATTCCCTGGAAACTTTGATACAATATACTACTAGTGACCCTATCAAAATCAGCAAAACCACTCTTGTTGACATTCAAATATGTCTGCAAAATGCACAGGAAAAGATTAACTTTTTGCAGTTGGAGTCTCAACTTCAGCAAGAAGAATTACAACAGTGGAGTCATCATTCTAAACCTATTTCTGTTCAGAACATTTAGATAGACTCCCATCAGCACCAAGAATATAAATTTGAGGTTTATTCAGATTCAATGCCTAGTGTAAGAGCATATTCTCATGTAGAAGTAGAAATTCAGCCTACACTTCCCAAGCCAATCATAAGACCTTGGGAACATCTTGTTAGCAACAAGCACATAACAGGCCTTGGATATGATAAGGAGGCATCCTTTAATATTCCATATTACTCATAGCCCATCAAATTTCAAACAGTTGGATTTATTCATGACAGTTCAACTTCAGTTGTTCCAAATTCTGCTTCTCTTCTAAAACAACGACAACAGAATGTTAAATTTCAACATTGTGACCGAGTTGGCCATATGAAAGATCATTTTTTTATCTTCATCCATGTAAGTACTATCATAAAGCCACTCATCATTCAAACATATGCTTCAAAAACAAGCCTCTTGCAAGAACAAAGATCCATCTTGGATGGATTGCTTCTTAGCAATGGGCTTCAACAACCAAGAAGATATTTCAGTCATATGTCAAAACTTATTCTAGAATATTGAACAGTCTTAAAGTTGAGTTTTATCCATCTTCTCACCTTGTCTCTGACAAGGGGAGAAGTGATGGTCATATACAAGCTTCAAAGACACATCAAGCAAGCTTCAACCATAACCTTCCATACCAAATTCAAAGTTGTAACTAGAGACAGAGAAACCCCTAAACATGCCTTTGGTTGGTGGTCAATCCTAAACCATATATGAGACCTCCCTTTTCAGGTTGAGCTTCTCCCTCTTAAAATAATTTGGGACACTTCCTCTAGTAGGATACTTCAACTTCTTGCCATTTTATGAAGAGTTCTAAGAATTGCATTAAGCATTCCAGATTTGGTGGTTATCCTTAAACCACTGCAGGTTGAGACCTCCCTTTTTAGGTTTAGGTTCTCCCTTTTTTATGGAGGTTGCAGACATTCGTTTTCCAGGTTGAAGGTCTCCCTCTTCAAAGAATTAGGAGCACTTCCTCTAACATAAGACTTCAACTTCTTTCCATATTTGGAAGAGTTCTGGGAACTGCACTAATCGTTCTAGTGTTGGTGGTCATCCTTGAACCACCACCTTATGCCAACAGTTCAAAGAGCATATTCATCCTAGTTCTTCCATGCATTTTTGCACATTTTTTACTACAACTCACTTCTTGGACTCATACATACCCCTTTGTATTAAGAGGGGGGAGGGAGGTGATTTTGGACATCTAATTCGCCAAGGGTTAAGTTGTAGGATTTGAACGGTCAAATGGATTCCAAGATACGTTGGAATATAAATCCAACTATCACAACAATGTATTATAAATGTACATCTATGTTAATAAGAAATGTGATTTATTGTTATATCATGCATGAATTTTCACATTCATGTGTGCCTGACAAATTCAAATGTTTGTCTATTGAATTGTCACTAAGAAAACCACACTAGTAACATAGTAGCATTGTTGTTGTCCATATAAGAAAATTTTCAAAAGTATCCTTATAATGAAGCTCCATAAGCCTTGAAATGTATGGATTTCTACTATCTATCATGAACCTATAATAGTATTGTATAGTATATTTACTACATATAGAAAGTAAAGAAAAAAATTATAATCTAAACATAGTATCCAGAGGATGGGTCTTGTCTAGTTGGTCTTCTTCTTCATCATATTCAAGAAACTCTAAGTTTTATATATTCTTGGCCAACTAGGACACCTTTTATCTAATGTTTGGACTCATAGTTGGAGTGTGTCAATACACAACAATATTTCCTCTTGGGTGTCACTTCTCTCTACAAGTACTCTTCCCATTATTGTTTTCACTTGCCAATATATATCCATTTCTTGCGTATATTTGTTAAATATTCCTCTACTTTTGCATGTGTTAAGTATCCATTTTCCAACATATTCCATTATTTCTCCATACTACATGAAGCACCCTTCAAATTTTTCCTCTTCTTTTGCAATATTTATTTCATTTCATGTCGCTAAGTTTTCTTCATTAATAAATGGTAGCAGAGTTTCTAGTGTTAATCTGAGCCCATGTACAAGGATGGCCCTTATGACCATCCTTAGAATAGATACACTAATTTATATTGCACCTGAGCATTCTTATATATATACTTGAAGCTAAGACACCAAAAAGGGATGGAAAAGAGCTGAATGACAAGAGGTTGTTAGAATAGCTACAAAAGGTTGTTATAAAAGGTTGGTGAGATGAGACATAGCCAAAAGCTAGTTTTCAGAAACAGGGGTTTCGAGATATGGCGAGTGTGGAAGAGAGGGCCTCTAGTGGGGATACTTGGACCTTAAATGGGGTAAGAAAGTTTAAAATAGGGTCAACTTATTAAATTAATCTATGAGATGTAATTTCAATAAAATCAAGGGAAAAAATTGCTTGTAAAAATTATGATTGTCCACAAGAAAGGGATGGGACTTAACACTAGGGTGAATATAAGGTGGTATGGAAATATTTTTTGTTGGGCCTTGAGAGTAGGGGAACATACCCAACTTTCTAACCAAGAGTAATCCATAACAATGAAGCAAATAAATACAAAAAATTAAGTAGGTGAAAGGACTTACCCTACTATGTGTGATTGACGAGTCCAATCCTAGGGATGTGCAACATGCTTCATCTCTCTAGCTAGTTTATCTACTATATATTTAAATATCAAAGGTTCAAGACATGTTATTGTTTCCCAAAAAACCATTTTATGTTCTTTCTCTTCATCATGCATATTCTCCATTTTTTTATGTACATATATTAGTGATTATAGGCTCATATCCTCATGTTCTCTCTCTTTAAGTTCCCAAGGATAACAAATATTTGCAAGGAAAATTGTGAGTGTGCTTCCTTTGTTCATCATTTCATTATTTCAAAGGAAAAATCATTTTAACAAATGTAATATTCATGGAAGGAATGATGAGGTAGGTTGAGGTAACCTTCCCCATCCTTCCCAACCAAATCACACGCACCATCATCATTTCAACAATATGTTACCTATAAGACCTAGGGAGAAGCTCAATTGGAAAGAGCCCTGAAAATGAAGTGTTATGTACCAAGAGATTCAAGTTTCAAATACTCCATGCATACCCATATGTGTGGAAAGGGGCATACATAGGCACCTAAGAGTTATAGTGGTAGTGGTCAAAATCAACCCCAAACTATGCAAGTATGAAATCGACCTAGTTGTTGAATCCTCTAATTTAAAATGAAAGAACAAACAAACAACACAATATATTACCTATAACTTAAAAGGATAGGATTCATGCCTTCCTTGGTCTCTCCTCCCTTACACTTTATATAAGTTTTAAAATGTTTTTTATCCAATTTAAACATTTTTTATATCAATTTATTTTATTTTATTTTTCATTAATATTATTAAATTATATATGAAATCTTATTTCTATATTTAAAATATTTTTTTATCAATTTATTTTGTTGGAATATAAAAATATATTTTCATTAAAATTATAAATTATATTTATATTGAAACAAGTTAATTATCCCATTTCTCTTCTAATTTTAATTTTTTTATTATTTTATTTAATTTTTTATTTTCCTTGTGATGATTTGTATAGCATTCACATTTAATCTCTCGATGAAATCATGGTTTATTAAAGTTCTTATATATATAATTTATCACATTCATCTATTCTCTCAAGGAGATAATGACTTGCTGAAACATGGGGTTAAATAATTTATCCTTGAAGGATATTTTGTTTGTTAAGTATATACTAAACCACAAAATTAAAGAATATTTAAAAGTTCAAGATGATATTTTTATATAAAATTTTGCATTTGAAGGAGAATCCACAAGTAATATTGGACTATTTTGAGAATATGTAATGACACGGTGATTTTTATATAAAATGTAGCGTTTGGAGGAGAATCTACAAGTCAAAGTGAACAATTTGGATAATATTTAAAAGTTTAAAATGAGAATTTTTGTATTAAATTTATGCATTAGTAAATGGTAATAAGTAAACACGAATAATTTAGAGAATGTTCAAGCTAATTCATAAGTAATTCATTCATTTTTAAATAAAGGAAAGATAAAAAATGCTTAAGATAGGACCAGGTTTTATATGAAATGACTATTAAAAATTGTATAATATAATATTTATATACACATAAATATACGATGGTTTTACTGGGGAAGAAATACCATACCACATGCATTTATAATGGGGATATATATTTAGAAAAAAATGACATAATATATTGAGAATATAAATGAGGGTAAAAGATTTTTATATTGGCAGGTGTAAAAAATGGAGCTCAAAATTAATGAAAAAATATGAAGCGGTGTAAAAAATATTAATGAAAAAACAGATACCTACAATATCTAGTGGAGGTATGGTTTTTTAAATTGGGAAAGTGTATTGGGTTCTATTCATTTTGGTAGGGGGTTATATATGATTTTTAGAGGTATCTTCCAATATGTAGTCAAATTAATTGAATTGTTTAGTATTCCATGAACGCACTTAATATGTCAAAGGTTCATTGAGTGAAGCCCTCGTGCATAAATGTAAGTCGCATATTCATAAAACATCATTTTCCAACATAACGAAAAGTAAAGTGTTGCAAATTTGGACAAATGAAATAAAAATGGAGCACATTTGCCAAGAACTTAAAGGATAATTGCATTTGAACTCTTAGGGATGAAAGGAATGACACACTTGCAATATTAATATCAAAACCAAAATCCAAAAGATCACACCAACTGTGAATTATTTCTAATTCTCCATGGTATCCTTAAATAAATATGTACAAATATTTAAATAAAAGTTCATAATATCCAAGGAATTGAAATGCATTTGTCCATTTAATGACTAGGATGGGGCTTCAGTGAACCATATAAATAGGAAAAAGAGGCCTAGAAGAGAAAAGGAATTGCAATAAACAATCAACCTTAGCATTCAAAATAATTTGTGTAGAAAATCTACGTAGATTCAAACTGCTAATTGTAATATGCTAAAACAATAGACTTGAATCTACTCTACCAATTGCGGAAACCAATTACAATCACGAAATCTCAAGGCATGCACGAGAAATAATTTTAATCACACATTACAGAATGACTTCCTGGGGAAAGCCTCAACTAAAAACCATGTTATCTGTATATTGCATTAGTCAGAAAATATGAGAAGATTACAACGTTTTTCTCCAACCTGAGAAACCTCTGCACTATATCTATCTATCTCACTCCTTCCTAGACAAACCTAGGCCAATATTAACCATTTTTTTTCCTACTAGGATCCCTATTTACTTGTGTTGTTTCCTTGGGTAATTAGCCCCTATTAATTAGGGAAATTCACTTTCATAAATACGCAATTCATATAAGGCATTCCTCTGACTGCATGTAACACATGTACAATTTGGATGATTATACATCTAATAGTACATTTTCCTTGAACTCCTACCTTAATTGGGTCTTTATCTTCTCTCAGATGCATTAGTTATTTATGGTTGATTTATCTGTTATTTGATTTATCACTGCATGTGGTTCAAGTTCAAGTTCTACACTTTGACCTCTCACTAGTTCCTCCAACAGTTGGAACTAGTTAAAATTACTTTAAATCAGATAAGCTGAGTTAATTAAGTACAACTCAAAATAAACTCAACCAGGGCTCCTAAAAAGTAGGAACAGCTCTACATGACTCAAGTTAGACCCTATACTCAAATTAGTTGAACTAACTAAGTCAAACTCACTTAGTTAACTCATACAAGTTGTCGTGAGATGTGGCATTAAAATTTTATTCTAATGTAATTCTAGGGAAAATAAAATTAGAATCTTTCTTGGTGTCATTTTCAACACTTTGAAATGATAAGGTTGGATGATTACTAACTGAGAAGAAATAATGAAGGGAAGGAAATACCCAAATAGACACTTTGCTTATTATGTTGGGAAATGCCTCTCTCCTTTGAGTGTGCTTCACATTTTTTTTATTCTCTTCATCTTATTGGAATTGTTTTATGATTACTGTTTTTTCCCCTTTTGTCCTAATGAAATTAAGTCCCTTTGGTAAATATGAACTTTAATATTCATTCCCAAAATAAGGGCTCACTTTGAACATTTGAAAATTACTTTATAAATCCATTTTCAAAACTAAATTACTTCCAAACTAAAAATTGTTGTGGATTTTATTTTGATTTTTAGGGCATGATAATTGTCATTCTAGCCATGGAAACCATTTCCAATTTTTTATTCAAGTCTTTAATTTTCCAAAGAACTTGTGTTTTCCCAATTCAGATATTAAGAGCTCAATATATGGCCTCTAGAAACAATGGCTCAATAATCATTGATTTATTCCATGTGAATATTGGCCTTTCATTTATAAATCTTCACTATTTATCCTACATGCATTGTGGGAAGGTATTTATAACAATTTACAAGGAAACATGCTACACAGATTATTTTTGTATGAAGTAGAAACATCCATGGTAGGTTATACACACTGTAGTTTTTGGTTGCCACAATTCATTAGGAGGCATGCCAAAGAAAAAGGGGAGAAAACTTAGGATATTTTATTGCCACAATTCATTAGGAGGTGTGCCAAATAAAAAGGGGGGAAAAGTTAGGATATGAGTGTATTTTTTGGGCCACAATTCATTAGGAGGCATGCCAAAGAAAAAGGGGAGAAAACTTAGCATATTTTGTTGCCACAATTCATTAGGAGGTGTGCCAAATAAAAAGGGGGGGAAACTTAGGATACGAGTGTAGTTTTTTGTTGCCATATTATTACCCGATCATTTTGTTAAGTTACTACCACATTTCATTGGGAGGTGTGCCAAATAAAAATGGGAAAAACTTAAGATATGAGAATGCAAAGGTAAATTGATGGGATGTGATGAAAATAGATAAAATAAAGAAAATGACCAAGTGTGGAGAAATCAAGAAAATGACTAAGTGTAAAAGTAGGGAACTCATAGGATGAGAAAGTAAGAAAATAACTATGTCAAAGTAGTGCAAAAATAGGGTTTGTGAACTTGCAAAGGCTAAGTGATGGGATGAGACAAATACTACTTCACTATAAAAGTAGTGTAAAAGTAAAGTTTGCAGACTTGCAGAAAAGTAGTTTGGGGACTTGCATAAAGGTAAAGTGATTTAGTGAAGTGAGGAAAGGTAAAAGTTGGCTAGGAACTTGTGGAGAGGTAAAATTATGAGATTAGATGAATTCTTGAAACATGGCTAAGAAATAATAAAAAAACGACTAAGCGTAAAAGTAATGTAAAATCTGGGTTTGCAAACTCGCAGAAAAGTAGGTCGGGGATTTACAGAGAGGTAATGTGATGGAGTGAAGTGAGGAAAGGTAAAAGTAGGCCATGTAATTTCTAAGAGGTAAATTCATAAAGTAAAGTGAGGAAAGGTACGAAGTAGGCCATGAACTTGTGGAGATTTGAAGTGGAGTGACGTTAGGAAAGGTAGTAGGCTATGAAGTTGTGGAGAGATGAAGTGATGGAGTGAAGTTAGGAAAGGTAGTAGGCTACAAACTTGTGGAGAGGTAAAGTGATGGAGTGAAGTCAGGAAGGGTAGAATGGTGTGAACTTGTGGAGAGGAAAAGTGGGGGAGTGAAGTGAGGAAATTTATGTTAAAACTTGCATTCATAAAATGGCTAATTAAAAATGGTTAAATAAAGATGGAGGAAAGAGTAATTCATAGAAATAAAATTAGTCACTTTGTCAAATTTCTAAAAATGGATGGGAAAATGGATAATTAGTGGAAAATAATGATGGGAAAGTGGAATATGAATGAAAAAGAAAGGACAATGGAAATAATGGATTAAATATAATTAGAAATGGATAAAAGTGGGCGTTAGGGAAAATGGTGATATATTGGGAATATGTCCTATTTTTTATGACATAAAGTGTTGGACGAAACAAGAATATATGGTTATCCAATAAGAGGGTGACTGCAATACATTTCCTTCTTTTTTAATATCCTTTTAAAAGGACAAACTATCTCCATTAAACTTATGTGAGGAATCATTGCAACATGAATCTTGCTTGTTGTCCATCTAGAGGGATATAGGTTCAATTATGGACCAAAATCACTCTAATTGATGTGTGACATAAAAACACATCAAAAACACTTTATTTGTTGTTTTAGTTATAATTCTTCATTGTGGAACACATTGATCAATATTAACTATGGTAAAACTCCCTTTTGTGAGCTTTTTATTTTTTTCAATTATTGATATAATTAATTGTGTTGCTTAGTAGAGAAATAATGATGTCCATGAATTGTTTTTTTTTTCTCAATTCAAATGAAAAAAAATTGCTATCGCATATTTTTCAATTCACATCTATATTGTATATATTGCATATTTTTCAATTCACATCTATATGAAACATGTGTTTAAGTGAAATCGGGGTAATTTTAATATTTGTATTTCCTTTTTCTTTTTTAAAGATGTTTTCATTCAAAATAAATTAATTAATAAAACATGCTATATGTAACGATTTGCAACTCTAACTATAAAAATTCAATGTATAAAAATGTTATGTATTTGTTAGCTATTAGTGTGTCCAAATTAAATATGGCACATAAAAAACATAATAATAAGAAACTCGAGTATGGTTTGTCTAAATTGGATTATCATATAATTTTTCATATATCCAAATACCTTTTAGGTGGAAAAATTGGATCAATTGGTTTTCAGGGCCCATTTTTTAGCGACAAATCCCAGTCTGGAAAAATCATTCTAGAACCTTCCAAAGAGATTTTGGGGCATCAAATGACATTTTTTTGGGTTGTAAGGTCTAGATCCTATCCACACACCCTCAATATTCATCTACACTCCAATTCCTTTCTAATGGTCCAAATATCATCCTAATCAAAGCTTGTATGCAGAAGTTATATTTCTTGCAAGTCGACCTACCTAGTTGACCACCATGGTATGGGTGGAACCCACGTCAACCTCTATTACTTACACATGTGAGGATATCCATGTGAGGAATTTCAAGAATATTCTAGAAGGTAAAAAAAATGTATCACAATGATAGTTGAGGAAGTTAAACCCCTAACCCTAGTTAGCATATGTTGAATATTGGGTCTCTTGTAGGAAAAGGGTTGTATTCTTTGGCATTGTACTTGTTCCATTGTTAAGAAAAACATCTAGGAGTGGTATTTTTAAATAATAACAAAGGAGGAGGAGGATATTGTAGCAATTTCCCAAGCCAAAATGTAAAATGTAACTCCATTGGAGATCAAATTTCTTTGTATGTGTATTTTATAACTAAAGAAAAGAGAGAAAAGGATAGGACTCACCTTCTAGCTGGGATTTCTCTCATATTTGGTTTCCTGGGGTAACTCTTATGTTTATTTGTGTGGATGATGCGTTTATGTTCTTGTTTTTTCCATTTCTTACTTCAGTCATTTGAACAAAGCTAATAAATAATTGATCTAGTATCTAATGAAATAAGCATGCATAATCCAATATTTCATAATACTATAAGATCTTTTTTTTGGCTAATCCATGGGGGATTTGAACCTTGAATCTCTTGTTTTACATAATACTTCATAACATGGTGATTGTCATTTTTTTTCAAGTTGATTAGTACCTTTATTTCATTCATTCACAAAGAGAGCAAGTTACATCAAGATAGATCTTTCATGGGCTCAACATGCCCCATGGGAAACCATGTATGTTGGCCATCGGAAGGCATTATAATCCAAGCAAAATCGAAAGGTTTTAATTCTATCAAATTCATCCATATAGGCCTTACTGTCTGACAACCATATTAAGTTATTTCTCCTAATTCTATGTATTCTTATTGCTATGGACATCATCAAAAAATTAATAAAAAACTAAGCATGAAACTGACATAACCATAAACACAATATAGTCCTCAGAAGACTAAATAGGCGCAGGGTATTTTTCACTAGACCATAGGATTTCAGAGTAATGGGGGCACCTAAGGTGTTGTTCAATTCTTCCCAGACAAACATTATGTTGTTGGACTTGAAACTGGGTCAGCTGGATGTCTTTATGAATCTCCTACAAGGTAGGATCGATCTGCATATAATCATAGGTGTGCATGATGGCCTTGGCCACCAAATTTTTCATCATCCAATGCAACTGGATTTTTTGTTTTTATTGGGTGACCCGGCCACGGGAATTTCCAGGGTTAGGAACCTGTAGCTCTCAATCTGCGTCATGCTCTTCCTCCTCGTCTTGGTGGGTAAGATCTGCTTCCAAACCAACAATAACCTTTCGAACCTGCTTCGGAATATCCCTCACATATGCATGAACAATGTCCCTATTATGTTGGGCCTGGGGTTTCCAGATTGCTTTCTTCGGCTTCTGAGATGAGGGCTCCACTCTTACAACCCGTGAGCCTTGTTTCCAATTCCTCTTGTGGCTTTCCAACACGACTTGTTCTTTCACTTTTTTCGCACACGCCATCCCGAGTACCGATACCTGAAAAACTATGAAGTATTTTCGTCCAAGCCACGTCCAATCAACCACCCAAACTACGACGTACGGGCCACCGCACACATGACTTACACCTATGACAATAGGAAGTAGCATACATGATATTGATATAACATTAGTTCTCAATAAATAACAAAAAATATTAGACATACAGGACAATCTCCCTCAACGATTCTTGTTCTACATTTTCCCCTTCTCCTAAACCATTGCATAAAGAAGTGACGTTCGTAGACAGGTTCTCGTGATATCAGTGGACAATTCCTCACTCCCCTCAGTAGGGTGCCCTCCAATTTGGTTCAGGCCAATTATACAGGACACAATAACAACTTTAAGATAATACCCATGCTACTTCCTCAAAGGTTTTGCGGAAGTCCATTCATAGCCGGAAGAGTTTCATGCACGACCAACCAAACCCAATAATAAAATTCCCATTCCCTAGAGCAAGATACCATATAGGACCGAGACCGATGCCGACAACCAAAATTCATAATAGAAAGTATGCCCCCTAGAATTCTCAATATGCAATACAACCATCCTCATAACCTTACAGTTCCATTAGGTTACATAAACCATAGACATACAAAATATCTCCATATTCTCTAGACTTTGGAAGGAGAAAGGAAACAACACATACCCCTTAACCATTGCCTAGCAAATGACGTCGAATTCTCCCCTTTGTTTGCCCCAGTTTGCAAGCTTCACCTCCTGTATTCTCACCTCGAACTAGAAACCACGCAGAGAGAACCCGGTCCAACTCACTTCAGCATAAAACCAAATTCTCAACCCGAGATTCGATGTATTTCGCTGACAGCATGCTTCATCGTCTGTTCCCACCTCACCCACGCGGCCAACATCACACCTCCTCTGGCTCCACTTGCCGCCGGACTGACAAGCTTTCAGTCTTTCGTTACTCATATTAATTACCATAATCATTATCCGTGATGGGATTCTCTGTTGGATCACACCTCGATTGGGGTATGGTGATTTTCAATTTAGCTAAGACTCTATGGGTTAATATTATAAGATCTATAGTGACAATTTGTTCCAATGGAGTATCCACAATAATTTATAGAGAAATGGTTTGTGCAATTATTTTGTAACATTGTATTCTATAGTATTTGTGATTGTAAAAACACAATTCTTATGAACCACAAATGAAAGTAATCTATGGAATGAGAAAAAACCAATATCATCACAAAAACTTATAACTAAAAATTCTTGAATGTCGACTCATAAATGATACACACCCCATTTTAAAAACTTTAAATTATATAAACTAATTGTGATTAAAAAAAAATTGCAAAACTGATTTTTTTAAGGTGTAAAATCTAATTTTGGATGTGATAATAAAAGGATTATAAGTATGAAACCATGAATAATGAGTACTTGTAAATGATATGAAAATCTAAAAAAAGGCTTTGAACAAGATAGATTAAATCTGGTGGAAAAAAAATTGCAAAATTAAGATTTTTAAAATGAAAAGTTTAGTTATGAATATGTTAATAAAATCTTCCAAGATTACGAAGTCAAATTTTTAAAAACTATAAATGACATATATTAAATGTGATTGAAAATTGGTACAAAATTGAGATTTTTAGTGTTGAAATGATAGTTCCATATGTTCCGAATATCGTATTTCAAAATTGTAAAAATATATTCCAGAAGTGTTATATGCAAAATTAGATTCTAAAAATTATAATATCAATATTAAAGAGTGCAATCATGTTCTGAAAGTGCTAATATCGTATTCTAAAAAATCAAATATTAGATTCTAAAAATGCAATCATTGGATCTAATAATATAGTTTTGAAATATTAAATTAGAACTTTCAAAAATGCTATTTGCACTTTAGAAACCCAAATTTTGGATTTTAAAAATATTTATTTCGGTTTATCTTGGAAGGAAAGTATATTAGAATTCATTCAAATTTAATGAAATTAGGGTTCGAGGATTGCATGTAGTGCAAAGTTGTGGATTTTTGGACCATGAAAAGCATTAGGTGTGGTGCAGAGAGGACGTTAACTTTGTGATCTATGCTTTGCACTTTAGAAATGGATAAGGAAAGAGCATGTAAAGAGAGTGTATTGGTCTTCCAAGAACAAGAATTGATTATTGAGAGATGAAAAATTAAAATAAAGCATGGATGAATAAGAAAAAACTAAAAAATAACAAAGAAAAAACTTTGGAAGTTGATGACAAAACAATAAAAGACGAAAGATTTATAATAAGAAGTCTAGATTAAAAAGATGAAGAAGAGAGTACAAACCTATCCATAGGGAACAAATATTATCTTAAAAAAATATACTTTATGGAAAATACAACTAATGAGTAAGAAAAATAAAATATCTATATGAGAATATACAACTCTTATTTGTAATCGTGTAGGGACATAAAAGCAACTAAACAAAGTCTATTTCTTATCAATTTTCCCAAACAATTTTTTAAGAATAAAATTGATATTATTTATATAGTATACTAGATTTTTTCAATAATGTTTTTTTCTTGATATAAATTATAAATGATACACGCATTTTGAAATACTAAATGAAGATGATTTTTACAAAAATAATTACACCTATTAATTTAGTTATAGATTAATTAATTAAATAATATATAAGTTTTTGAAATTTTATTTTATTTTAATTAAATTTTGAATATTACAACTTTTCAAACTTTGTAAAACATTTTGTATATTTTTTTTTATTGCTAAATCTACAAAGACATGTATACTCTACCAATGCTCTTAACTATTAAACTCATTAGAAGTGTATCTTTTAACTTAATCACTTCATATGAATTTAATAAATTTATTGATATAATTGATTTTTAAGAAAAATATTTATATTTCAAAAAATAGAACAATAAGTGACAAAAATAAATTTACAATCGAAAATATTTGCCTACGTTCAATATTTCAAGATATATATAATTTTTTTGTAAGTTTGGTAGTACTTTTCATTTTTCTCTCTTTTTTTTTCTTACTCCATCTTCATCAACATGTCCAAATACATCACCGGATCGAGAAATATTTCAAAACATTTGAAAAACACTAGTCTATTAATTGATTTTCGTTTTCACACATTTTCGGATAAATCAAGACTATAGATGGTCATTCCAAAGATGTTGGAACTTCATTGGTGGTGTGGAACATGATCAAATAACTATTCCAAAATGGTTTCTCTTACGTCAAATAGAGCCAATCTTAGTATAGGTTTTTGTTGATATGCCATGAGATCATTTCTAGTTAATTCTGATAGTAAAAGTAACTCTTTTGAATAGCTACTTTGCATTGGAAAAGTATATCAAAAATATAAAAGTTTTTTTCATCTAAAAATTTATAAGTATAAGCATAATAAATTATTTTATTAAAAAATGAATTTTTGTAAACAAAACTTGAGAAATTATAATTAACTGAGAACAAATCAATATTTTATGGAGTGGATTGAGCACCATATTGGCATTACCTCCAATCAGGCTCGGATATAGATGTAGCTTGGTTATTTTGTAACTTTGGAGTTTTAGTTGAATCTCACTTCCATAAGGAATATTTTTTGCTCTCAAAGACTTGCCTAATATTCTAACATTGTTATCTAATTATCAAGTTTTTCAATTAATAGAATTTATTAAAAAAAAATAACATTGTTATGTAATTATCAAGTGTTTAAGTTAATAGAATTTATTTTAAAAAGGTAGAAGAGTAAATTAGCATTTTGATTAGAGAATTTTTGAATGATAAATTTGAAGTTCATAATTTTTTATTCAATAATTAAAAGAGTTTGTTTATATAGATATATTAAAAAAAAAATGAAAGTATTTTGTTTTTTTTAATAATTTAAATTATAGTTTATATTTTTTAAAAAAATTTAGGTTAATATAACAATATCATTTGGAGAAGAGTTCGAAAACCTAGCGGGAGAAACCCACGGTAGCAGAGGTCCTCAGAGATGCGCGTCAATAGCAGCCCTAGGGTTTCCATTACCCTCTGCAGCACCTGCTTGATACAACCATGAATGCACCCTCGATTACATGTTGTGTTATTCATGTCTCTCGACGGTTCTTGACGTTTGGTTTTACGATAGTGCACTTAGACTCGCATATTATAGGCCGATGATTCTGCTGACTGCGCTCATTATCGTTGACAGAGCTCGGCAACGCTCCTAACCCTTTTGGCCTTAGATTGATGCAATGTCAGGGCACTGACCATTAGTGCTCTTGTTTTTTATTGCTGGGGACCGGGTTTCTTGATCCTCGTGATCGACTCGCTCTGACTGGAAGTTGGCCTTTACAATAATGGTTTCTTCTTGGAGTTTTCAATGGAAGGGGCCCAGGATGAACATCTTGTGGATTTTTCGGAGGACCCATATGTCGATGTGGACATTTGGACCCTCGCGCATCGATTTTCCTCGAGTATCCATGTATCTCACCCTGCATCTTATCCTTTTATTTGTCCTGCATTAGCTGGCTCTATTGCATCAACATCCTCCCCGCTTACCTTCCCTGAGTTGGATTCTTTTCTAGTCTCGGAACTCTCTCCATCATCCCCGACTATCCTCTCGGCTGTTGACTTGGACCTCATCTCCTCACCGGATCTCTAACCCCCGTCCTAAGCCTTTATCTCTCAGACCTTCACCTATACCCCGCAGGCTCCCTCATTTACCCTGGCCTCCCAACGTGCCCCAGTAACTCTGCTCCCCCTACCTCATTCCCCCCGCCCTCTGACCCCCCCACCTTCCTTTTCCTCCCCTAACTCATTCCCTCCCAACCCTCCACTTGGCTCTGTCATACCCATGGCCCGTTGACCTTCTGGTTCCTTCACCATCTCCCCACCCGACTCATCCCCTCACCCTCCCGCCTCTGCCTCCCCCCCTCCGCTTACTACATCAGCTTCTCTACCTCTCAGCATACCTCCCCGTGCACCCCGTCGCACGAAGTTTGTAAGAGCCAACAAGCGTGCTAACCTTCTCACTCTCAGCGCCACTGTACAGATGGCCAATATCTTGGGTACTATGGACAAGGTGGTTATTGGACGGGTTCGTCGCCAGAACTATGGGGTTAAGAGATTGAAACAATGGGCACAAGAGATATGGGGTGACCTATTACAGGAGCTTCCCACCATACACACTCTAACCAAGGGTTGGTTTGCTCTCCACTTTATTTCCAAAGCACCCACAGATCTTATATTATCACAATTCTAGCACATTGAGATGGCACCTGTGTTACTGAAATGGTGGAACCCCTTGTTCGATCCTGATCATGAACCGCTATGTGCGGGACCTATCTGGGTACGGTTACCTGGGCTACCTCTACACTTATGGAATGAATAGATTTTTAAGGACATTGGTAACCTTCTGGGCACTTATTTGGACCATGATCGCTCCTTCATTGACTCTGGAAAAATGGCTTTTGCCCACATCCTAGTACATCTTGACACGAGGGAAGGTCTTGAGGAGGCCATAAATATTCAATGTTGCAACTCCACCAGGGCACAGATCTTGGATTATGAAGGGGTTCCCTTCCACTGTCATCGTTGCCACAAAGTCGGACATGTCTTCAAATATTTCCCATTAAATGACACCGGTTCATCGTACACATAGCAGATTACATCCCATTGCTCTTGTATCGATCTTGTTGTAGAGACTAACTCAGCATACCGACTTCATAGTGACACCTGATTCATCCTTGCAAGTGAATTACTCACAGATGTTTGTGGATGCACGTACCAGAGTCACTCGATCTATGGCTGCTGCTACATCTACTACACTCCCTCCGGCTGATGGTACATCCTCTACTCCTCAGTTTACATTTTTATCATTTTTATCTTCAGCATCTATTCTGTGTTCAGAGCCTCCTTGGGCTGGTTTCCACTCACCTTCCATCCGTTTCCCCCCTTCTTCCTCACCTCTTCTTTTTCCCCCCACTCCCCTACCATACCTTTTTTTCCCCTATCATCTACCCATGCCTCCACACTTGCACCTTCTGAACTACTCCCCTCTCCCCCCTCACCCTCCCCCTCTGGTCCTTGCCCTTCCCTTGTGTTTGAACACTTGAATTCCTCTTCCACTCACTCTTAAAATTTGTGCCCCCGATTATACACTCTGGCTGGTCTTGGTACCCTTACTGGACCCTCCAACCCACTATTAAAGCCCTCCTAGGGCCAACATTCGCATATTTCAAAAGCTATTCTACAAGTTAGTCTAGAATTTGCCTCCGGCACTCAACTCTCCATCGATGGTATCCTTAGAGCAAGACAATCCCCACTCCTGGTTTTCCAATGATCTGTCTTTCCTTCAATTGTCGTGGGCTGGCTAGCCCAGCGAAGTGTCTTGCGCTTCGTCGACTCTTTTATTCTTCTTCGGTTGATATCATTCTGCTTCAGGAAACTCATGGTACGCTTGATCATGTTATTCAAGTACTTACCCTATTCTCCCTGGTTGGATCATTCATGCCTTAGATGCCAATGGGTGGTCAGTTGGTTTGGCCCTCTGTATCAACCCCCATCATATCAATATTCTTAATGTTTTGGGCAGGGATTGCATTCTGGGGATGGATGTCTTCTCAGAAGCCTTTGGACTGCAATTATGTATTATTAATGCTTATGGACCCTGCACAAATAGGCAACAATTTTGGACCGCACTTATGAACTCATCTATTTTGTGTTCTGACAACATCATATTGGCTAGTGACTTGAACTTCTCTCTTAGGATCTCAAAATCTTGGGGGCCAAATTTTCATGCCGATACACTCTTTGATTACTTCATACACTTGCTCTCATTGCATCACATGGTGGATCCCCTCATAACTTCCCCCTCTCCAACTTGGCGAAACAGGTGCACAAGGGATGATTTGGTGGCTCGCAGGCTCGATCGCTTTCTTAACAAAGAAGGGTTATTACAGAATCTTGGCCCTTTCAGGCAGTTTATTGGCTCTGGTGGCATATCTGACCACTTACTGATCTATTTGGAAATCACTAGGGACTTTAAGAAGCCAGCTTCCCCCTTTAAATTCTGCTCTCTGTGGTTACAAGATCTTGACTACATCAAATTAGTGGAGACCCCCTTTGCCTCCATATCTACAATCGCCATCATCCATCTTTGCACACAGATTACTCACTATTAAGAAGGATTCCATTACTTAAGCTAAGAATAAGAAGAGAATGGAGGACAGTGAACTCACCAGAATTGAAAAGAATATCCATAGATTGGAAAGCTCTAATGGGGGAGGGTTTACAACTGAAGATGAGAAGTCATAGCTTATTTTACTTGAAACTGCTCACTTAAATATCCTACAAGTGACGGATGAGGTTTGGAGACTCAAAATCCGTGCCACTTGAATCAAAGCAGGGGATGAAAACTCCAAATTATTTCATCATTTTTCTAATGGCAGAAAGAATATCAACACCATTTGGGAACGTGACAATGAGGATGGATCAAAAGCTTCCACCTTCTCTCAACTTGCTCAGAAAGGTATCAATCGTTTCTGAGATATTTATAAGGCCCCTCTGCAACCATATTTGGCTGAAATCATAAATGTGGCCTCCCTCTGATCCAGATTTATGCAGGAACACAAAAGAATACACATATAACCATAAATACCAATATGCAGTGGAAATAACACTTTATTTCATTAATTTCAAAGAACTGAAATTTTCTTACAGACAGAATGGAAATAAAATAGCTAGGGAACTTGTAGCTTATCACTGAGAAGAGATGTGGCAGCTGCAGGCCTTTGAACTATGTTACATTGAGGCTCGAAGGCCTATTACAGACATAATGAAAATAGATGAGCTATGGTACTAGCAGTGTATCCCTGAGAAGAGATGTGATGGATAATAGCCCCTGAACTGTGTTACAATGAGGCTCGAAGGCCTATTTATTGTTGAGAAACAATGTAAAATCTAAAACATCCAAAAACCTAACCCTAGGAGATGAAGCACCAAAATTGTGGGCCCCGTTTGGGTAAATTGGTGTTTCAACTTCCCAGGGACGTAACTTTGGCATCCGATCTTCGTTTGACGCACTCAATAGCTCGTTAGAAATATTTGTCCGAGGATTACAACTTTTGCTCCCGGTTTTCCCAAAAAACGTCGTTTAGGGCCTCAAAACGTCTCTGAAAGTTCAGGACTCAAAAAAATGCTAAATATAGTAAGTTGTGCTGCAACTTGAAAACGAAAATAACTGATGCTGGGGGTTCAAATGGAATAGGTGGGTGGCCACCGATATCCACCTGGATCATTAATGCCCCAAAACAGCTTTGAGAGTGCAGGACCCGAAAACCTGCTAAAAATAGTAAGCTGCTGGAAGTGAAAAGCTGCAAGACTTGATGGTGCGGGTCCAAATGGAATAGGTGGATGGCCACCGATATCCACCTGGATCACCCTCTTTCCTAGATATGTGGATCCTGTAGCAGAGGAGGACCTCCTTCTACCGATTTCGATCCAAGAACTAGAATCTGTCCTTAAGTGGTTCAAAAAGGACAAAAGCCCTGGACCTGATGGGTGGGTTGTGGAGCTTTATCTGGCCTTCTTTGATCTTTTGGGTCCTAATATCCTAGAGGTGGTGGAAGAGACTCGTCAATCTAGGTGCATCTATGAGGCCTTCAATTCTACATTCATTGCCCGTATACCTAAATCTAATCATCCCTCTTCATTCAAATATTTTCGCCTGATTTCTTTATGTAATTGCATATACAAGATTATGGCCAAGATTCTTGCCAACAGGTTGAAACCCATTTTATCCAATTTCATATCTCCTGAACAATTTTCCTTTCTTGAAAATAGACAGATCTATGTTGCAATTGGCATTGCACAAGAAGGCCTACATTCTATGCACACCAAGCGCATAAAAGGGATGATTCTCAAGATTGACTTGGAAAAAGAATTTGATCAAGTGAGCTGGCTCTATATCCACATGCTACTCACTCACTTGGGTTTCCCCTTACAAACTATTAATTATATCATATGATGCATCACCTCTGTTTCTTTTAGCATTCTTATCAATGGGGTTGCTACCAATTTCTTCCGTGCTGAGCGGGGACTTCGACAAGGGTGTCCATTATCTCCCCTTTTATTTCTTTTGGTTATGGAGGGCCTTAGCAGATGTATTATTGATGAAACTACCCATGGAAAATTGTAAGGTATCCGCTTAATAGCTAACTGTGTGCTCACTCATCTGTTATTTTTCGATGACATTATTCTTTTTCTCAATGGTACTCTTGGTGACTCGTCTATGGTCCGACCTATCCTGCTATTATTTTGCACCACCACGGGAATGCAGTGTAACAACATCAAATCAACATTGACTTGCCATGGATGCACTCCTCATGAAATACACTTTGCACATCATATATTTTCCTTTAATCTCACCAGATTTGAGGATGGTTTGAAGTACCTCGGTTTTTTCCTCAAACTAGTGAATTACAAAAATGTTGATTGGAATTGGCTCATTACCAAGGTAGAAAAACTTTTAAATAACTGGTGCCATCGCTGGCTTTCTAGGGCTGGTCGAATGATTCTGATCAAATTTGTGCTAGAGGCCATTCTTGTGTATTGGATGTCTCTTGCTTGGATTCCTAAAGGAATACTCTACAAAATTCAGAGGATTTGTAGGAGACTTTATGGTTTGGCACCAAAGAAGGACACACTTTTGCATGGACCAAATGGACCCGTATTGCATTACCCAAGAGATGGGGTGGTTGGGTCATCAACGACCTACTGACCTTCGCTTTGGCATTGGCTACTACGCTTGGATGGATGATTCTCACGGGTAACAACTTATGGACCAGGGTGACTATATAGAAATACATACATCCACTCAATCCCACT
Source organism: Pinus albicaulis (assembly GCA_034641835.2). Taxonomy (NCBI): domain Eukaryota; kingdom Viridiplantae; phylum Streptophyta; class Pinopsida; order Pinales; family Pinaceae; genus Pinus; species Pinus albicaulis. The sequence continues at coordinate 578,775,522 of CM076573.1, read as the reverse complement.
GAATGGATTCGTACCCCTCTTGTGCACCACCCTTGCTATTCCACCATTTGGCGCGTTGTCATTACCTCAATCAGATATATCAGGGATGATTTGGCTTGGTGAATTGGCAATGGATTTAAGATACGCATTGGATGTAATCCTTGTTTGGGTTGTGGCAATGCACATCTCCTCCTGAATGCACTCATTGTTTTCCTCAATTAAGTTGGATTCCTGACGCTCAATCAAATTGCAGACAGGGATCAAACCACACTTTTCTCACAAGGTTGGCTCGACCATCGGACATTACAGCTTCACCCACAGTGGACTGAGATATGGTCAGCTTACCTGGATGCCTTAAAAGAAACCCGTGTCAGATTTTTGGATCGAGAGGATGAAGTTATTTGGACCGTTTCAAAACAGGGTATGTACATGCCAAAAGAGGGGTATTCGCACATATATCGTGCACACAGGCCTGAACCCTTGATTCCATGGTGGAAAAATATCTGGAAACTTAAGGGACCTGCTAAAGAAACGCTCCTCATGTGGTGTATCCTCACTGATAAAATTCCAATTGGGGCCAATTTACAGAAAAGAACACACATTGGTCCTCATAGATGTCCACTCTGTAATGAGGCAGCTGAAGATACTTTGCATCTATTCCTTCAATGTCATGCTACGCTTGAACTCTGGACGATTATTCACTCCTCCATCCATCATAATATTTGTTGGGAGGGGAACACCCTTATTGATGCATGGGAGCATTGGTGGAATGTTGCTACTCCCCACAAGCTACGGAATTTACCTATCCTAATATGTTGGAGCATCTAGATGGCCCTCAATCGGATCATCTTCCACGACATCTCTCATCATTGGCCCTCATCTTCTGCTCACATCATCTCCATATATCACATTATTCCCGATGATCCCCCCCCCCCCCCCTCCTCCAGAACCCCAAGTTATATCCCCTTAGATCATTGATTACTCTTCCCCTTGGGCCTATTTTGATGGATTTGCACAAACTCATAGCTGTGGTGGTGGATTTATTCTCCATCACTCACCACATAATTTTTATAAAGTCAAGACTGGACTTGGAAGAGGCACCACAATTTTTCAGAACTCTCCTACCTTTTGTACCTCCTACAATTTTCCATCACTAAAAATATCCATGCACTACAGATATTTGGTGACTCCAAAATTGTTATTGACTAGTTTAACATTCAAACGACATGTCACATACACACACTGCAGAATATTTTGGCTGAAACTCTACTGCTCAAATCCCATTTTGATCCTATTTCATGTCGGCGCATTTACAGGGAGAGGAACACAATTTCCGACCTCCTTTCCAATGAGGCGACACACCTATTTACTGCTCACATGGAGGTACAGGAACAGAATGAGCATGCTTATTATCAATACTTTCACATACCATTTGCTCCTGATCACTGGAGGGGGGATGGCCCCCATAGAGACAGTAGTTGTTTCTTTTTAATTTTGATTATAGTTATTTATTGTATCTATATCCATCAGACTCCTTGTGGAGAAGCTATATTGTTCTGCAGTATGTATATATGCGACACATAGCGAATGTATTTTATTTCTTGCTACACTCGGTTATCTATATGGTAGCTACACGGTGATCTGCATATGCACTTAGCATATACAACATTTAAATTTTATTTTCAATAATAAAAGCTACGATTTTTCATGGGGAAAAAAACAATATCATTATATAAATTATTTGTAGATATTAATAAAAAAGGAGATAAATAATAAAATAATATGTATTTGTTTTGTTAATTAAGTTCTATTGGGAGGAGGGAATACTTCTCCTTCACCTTCTACCATTGATTCCTCATAATCAATGTAATAAGGTTCTTCAATTGGATTTTCCTCTTCAGGTTTTTTTATCATTGGTCTTCTAAAGAAATTTCCTTCTTATTCTTCTTCTTCTTTTACTTCAGTAGGTACTTCAGGTTCTTTTCCAACAAGTTTCTCTCCTATTGAAGAAAAAAACAAAATAACTTCAATTGAAGATGTTGATTCGTCTACAACTAATTTTGTGGAAGAGGTTGGGTCTTCTTTGGTCCAAATTTCAGATATTTGTACCTCAAGAAGCCTCCTTCCTACAAAAATAGGAATTCATAATGTGGATGGTGATGTGGCTCTTACTGCACCATGTGGTCTGGTGGGGGTGGTAGGTGATTTTGTAATTGAATTTCATCCTCTAACAAATATACCTCTAGAGTCTCTTTCCATATACATTCATTCTAAAATGAATGAAATTTAACATATGCAATACAAATTGACGCAACTAGGAATGATATGAAATTGAACAAATAAGGTTAGCATAAACCTTGCAATGTGATGTGTAGTTTCTTACCTCTCATATTACCATTTCTCCTTTCTAATGTTGCGTAAATTAAAGAACAATATTAATCAAAGGCTAAATCCTATGTGTACTTCCCCGACAACAATGCCAAAAATTTTAGATAGTTTAATTGTGCTTTAAATTACAAAACATTAAATCATCAATTTGCGTAAGTAAACTTGCAAAGTACATGAAAAAGTATATGCTAGGAGTTCAGCTTTCAATTTTAATGGAAATAAATGGTAATGAAAACACGTTATATGCTATGAATGATATAAAATGAAATATTAATCTATGAAAGCAAATAAAATATATTCTATGAAAGAATATAACATAACATGAAATTAAATATTAATCTCTGGAAAGTCATGTAAATCCTAATGTAGAAAAGAGATAAAATATAATTTTAGGAAAGTAGTTGAAAGAACGCAAATTTTAATCTATAAAATAATGAAATTCTACTCTAGGAAAGCATATAAATCTGAGTTATGAAAGAAGGAAACTTATTCTAGAAAAGTATTAAAATCTTATCTAGTGAAAGCATGAAAGCCTATTTTATCAAAGCAAAGAAATTTAGATGATCTATATAATTTAGAAAACTTGAAGGTTTTTGATGAAATTTGCAAGTGAATTTTATGTTTTTATGCAATTAAACAAGTTGAAATAACTCATTAATCAAGTGATTAAAATCTTTTTGCAGAAAATAACACAGATAATAATACCATAATAGAAACACAAGACAACAAATGATGAAGGAGTTCACCCCTCCTTGGCTACATCTCTTGGTCCATCTTCCAATGTTGGGTCTATTTCATTATGTTAAAAAATATGTATTTACATGGATTTTCAGTGCTCAGAATGCAAAAATAATGTCTCCAATGGCTCCAAAATAGTCAAAAACCCCTAGCTGGGCTCTTTCTGCACTCAAAAGGTCAAAAATTGGTTGATTTATGCTCTAGAACAATTTTCCTGCTAATTATGCCACAAATCGCACCCACCTGGAATCCATCTTCCAAGTCCTGCACTTTTTGGCCATATGGAGCGACAAATTTTCCCCACGCTGACGAGATTCACATCAGTTCGGGTGCAAATTGTCGAACGCTTTAAATTCCCAATGACCCATGATTTCGGGCTAGTTTGAACTGTCATGCCAAAACCTTAACCCATCTCCGACCAAGGTTGAATGGTGGTAATTTTAATACCCATCAAGGTTTCAAACTGCAGTTGCCACTGTGGTGAGGTTTGTTTCACTGTGGTCAAGTTCCCGATCTGCATGCCAAGATTTAAACCAAACCCCGACTCTGTTGCACCATGGTTTATGTTGTCGTAGAGTTTGAAACTTTGTGCCATTATGTGAAACAAAAATAACGCTCTATAACTCTGATATGGTAGGTCTTGTAACCGTTAGGAGTTTATTGTATAATAAAACAATGGTAAAATTTTATATGATGTGGGTTGGTGTTTGTTCTGTGGTTTGGGGCCGGGGTTAAACCCGCACCCCTAGCTTCCCAGCTACGATCTTGTGAAGTTGGGTGGATCGAGGGCCAGGGATTAACACTGGCCCTATCCCCCAACCTGCAACCCACTAAACTTTATAAAGGATATACGCACTATGGATAGTAAGGAAAACTACGGGCAGAGTGGTAGGACTCCACGCTACTCCATGGGAGGTCTACAGTTTGATTTTCCAGGAGGTCAGTTCGACCCATACCAAAATTTTAACACATTTTCAGGAGGCCACATGGCAACCAACCATTGGCCCATGTGGCCCTCCACCATTGGCCCAACTAAAAACATAATCAACCAATCATAGCCAAAAGATTTCGAGCAACCTGAAGGAGAAACTTGGACCACAACCATTGGCTAAGAAAAACACATTCAATCTACCCAGTCACATGCCTAGTCAATGTATGCATTATTGACCGGGCGTACCTACAACCCAATTACAAAAAAATTAGTTTTTTGAGAAAATGGTCAGAACGCGATATCGAGAGCATACAATAACGAGTTGTGTTGTATTCAGGGAGATGATATATTTTTTTTGGCACCATTTTCGATCACTTTTGAACACTTTGAATTTTGATCATTTTACTGATCCACTAGATATTCCTCCCCACTGGAAGTTTTTGGACCTTCAAAATATCATTTTCAATCAACAAAACAAATGAGGGTACAATTCCCTCACATGAAGATACTCCACATTCCCTCATTTTGAAGTCCTCTTTTTCCTATCAAGGATGGTGTCTGTTGGGTAGGGCCTAATTTGGTCCAGTCTTGAGTTAAAGACTCCACATTTTGAGGAAGTGGAGTGTGCGATCCAGCAGAAATAAGTCAATAACAATAGTTTAAAAGCTTCACGTTGATTTTTAAGGATTTTAGGAGTTTTAGGGGCTTTGGGGTGGGTCAAAGCCCCTCTTTTGTAAAAGGGATCGAGTTTATTTTGCTATTTTTGAGTCCTCCCATGGCATGTAGACCATGGTATTGAAAGATGTCAAGGCTATATAAAGTGAATTCATGTTGAGTCGGAGATATATAGATAGACATAGATCCATCATTAATGTATGAGCGCAAACTATGAATTATCTGTGTTTTACTCTGTTTTGGGTATTAGGAGAAGGATCTGCAATTGTGTGCGCGGAGGCCTTTGTCTGTATTTGTGTGTGCATAGCATCCATAGTTGTGTGTGCAGGTCAAAGAAGGATTGTACTGGAAAGACACAACATTAATAAAGGAAAGGAAAGTTCTGAAGTATCTCTCTATTATTTGTGCAATTTGTCTATTATTTAATTTTGAAGTTTTTTTATGTATTGCGAAGCATTGTATGATTGGTTATGCATAGCGAAGTCTTTTATGTTGTTTATATGTGTTTTATTGGGTTGAGTACTGCATATTGATAAAGGTGTTGTGTACATTAGTAGTAGTTATCAATGGCTAGGGCATAATTGTAAAAGTAGATCATTGCATCTACACAGTTCAGGAAAACATAAGGAAGAAGCATAGCAGTAAATCCATGTCCTGATATCCCTCTGGATACAGAAACATGGTTCTATCATCCCCCAATATTGCCTCGAGTGATACTGTGGTCTACATAGTAGATCGTTGCCGAAAGCATAGGTAATAAAGGGTTTTTTGGTAGCACAGCTACACTGAACCTGGGTCTTGACCTCTTCAAGCCAACAAATGGTTTTGTTTCGAGACAAGGATCTAATTGAGGGATATGTGGATGCGGCATCTGACAAGAAAAGCGATCAAATATTGGGTAGATCTAAAAGAACTATAGTTTGCAGTTTAAGAAAAAAAATCGCAATTGTCAACTGAAGCTTGGTTGCAGAGATATCTTTTTACAAAGCAACACAAGGTTTTCTTCTCATTGTTTGTGAACGAACTGCACGAATGGTTGTCAAGGTTGGTTGAGAATAAGACATGTTTTAATAATGATGAGCCTACTGCGTAGAGCCCCGAATTGTTGCATTGACTCAAGGAGACTGATAACAAGATCTCAAGAGTTGTTGACTTTTGGATCAATAGTATTTTGGGAGGATTTATAATTTAGTTCACCATAGACACAACCGTATCCTAAAACAAACCTAAGCGAAGATTGTTCAAGTCTGCAAGGTAGGTACTTGAATTCTTTAAAGTTGTGTATTAAAATGATTTTATGTGAAAAGGGTGTATCGTGCATTTAAACATATTGATGTTTGGATGAAGTAACTCTGGGTCTATGTGAAGTAGTAAAATATTTAGGGTATATCACGAAAAATTCATTAAGACTAATTACAGTCCATTGTTGAGTGGATATTGTTGGCTCCACGTGATTTGCAAGATTGGGAAGAATGACTCTGCAGGGAACCACATCAAACCACTTTGGAGTCCAAGGACCTAGCCTTCCTGGACTCAGATAGGGCTCTCTCTAGGTATGTGTTTGTAAATTATATATCTTTATGCTTTAGTTTTTTTATTTTAAGCTAGTTATGAAGTTCTAGGACTGTTTGTTTTGTTTGGTTGATTAATTGATTGTGTGATTAAGTGATTGAGTGTTTCAGTTGAACAGATAGATTGTGGGCAGCATTAATGCATTGGGTTATGGATTCATAAAATGACTTAATTGTTCATCAAATCTACAACAGTTTTCATAGGGAAAGCTAACTATATCAAGTGGATCTCTTAAATTAGATGAAATATGAAATGACAGTAAGTTGTGAAATCAGCAAAACTAAAGGTCAGTTAAGAATCCTTTAACTTTACTTCGACAAGAAAATCCTTTTAGGTAATTGTTTAGGAAGAACCAAAGGACAGGGCAAACCATAGACTTCTTTGGCCAAAATCTACCAGATAAACCTTTAAGACAATAATCTAGCAACCCTAGAATTACTTTTAGACAAAGAAAACATTCAAGATAACAATGAGTGAAACTAAAGAGCAAGATACACCTGTCTTCTTTAATCAAACTACTAAAATACCTTCAAAACAACAATTTAAGACAAACCAAAGGACAGGGATAACCATAGACTTCTTTAGCTGGGCTCTACTAAGTAAACTTCAAAGAAATACCTAGAAATAACATTTCAAGCAAAACCAAAGGACAGGGCATACCATAGACTTCTTTGGTTGGACTCTACTGAATCATTTCAAAGGCAACAAGCTAGGTGGAACCAGAGAGAAATTAAGAATTCTCTAATCAGACCTTGTAGAAGAAAACATTAAAATGAAAGAAGCAGACAGAATTAAGGTGCCAAGACAGCAGATCTTAATCTAAATTTTCTGTTCTTTTATCAGAGAAAATGATGGACAATATGGAAAACAGAAGGGAAAACATTGACAAAGAAGGATAGCTTCACCATAAACATAGCTCAAGAATCCTGTGAATGTGCTTGTATTACTGATGTCCAAAATATTTACATTACTCTAGTGCAATGATCTTTGCAGCTCAGATTTTTAACAAATCCAGCCGAGCAACTCATCAACTAGCTCAGTAACCACCAATTTATCAACCAACACTAAAAATGAATAATACATTTATCTGCAAAATGAGGAGGTTTCCCTAAGCTAGGATTTCAAATTTGTATTTATTATAGAGTTAGTGTATTTTGACCTTTGAGACCATGCAAGGCCCAAGGCAAAATATCTGTGACTGACTCACTGTAATAATAACTCCTAACTTAACTATTGAGCTAACTTCTGGGATATTCTTGACTTTTAAGGCTTTTCATTAACTTTACAATAACTTTTGAGTAGCTGGGAAATATCTCCGACTATTTTAATAATTGTGGTTGCCTTTATTGAAGTGAAATGAGGTTGTATGTGTCCAAAGTGTTTATGAGAAGTAACTATTGTTTTGCTTTAGCATTCGAATCTGTCTCCTGTGTTAATTTTCCTTTGATTTGTCTTTAAACCCTGATTTGGATTTTAAACTTGGATTTATCTCTTGTTGTTTGTCTAATTGATTTAATCTGCTTTTTCTCCTTTAATTCTTTTAATCTGCCTGTGTTTGCCTTTAACCCTGGATTCTGTCTTCTGATCTTGATTTGTCTGTGCTTTGTCCTTAACCTCTGATTTAACCTTTGACCCTTCCCCTGACTATGTTTCTTCATTTTCTTGCGCTCCAAATCCTTTAATGAAACAAGATACTCTGGATTGTCACCCAGAATACCTGTTCAAACAATTTTTGGACGTTTGCAATGAAATTTTCGCATTCATACCTTGGTTACCTGCACATTAAAATCAATTGTTAATTTTATACCTGCGTTTGTGGATTTCTGTGCATTTTATGGCTTTCGGGCTTTTTTGGGCATGTTGCAGGGGTTCATCGTGCCTGTGGAGCTTTATCGCAAAGGCACAGGCTTTTGGAGTGCTTGAACGGAGGCAGTAGTTTTCCTTTATGGCGGGAGGCAAAAAGGCAGTTTTCGCACGGGATGAGAAGTGGTTAGTGGTATCGGCAGAGAATGTACGATGCCATAGAATGGGCACCGCGTGGCAGAGGGTACAAGGGTGAATACCTCCCATTTCACAGGGTTTGGAGGTCTTAACCCCAGTGCACTTATTTTTTCAATACCGATCGTGGGACGTTAGATCATGAGGGATGGAGATCAACGGTGGTCGGGGTCAAATGGAGTGGCGGGTAAGTCGAAAAGGGTGGGGCCTAGAAGGATACATGGCGGAGGATTTAAACGATATGGCGAGCTTCTTTATAGTGCGGGGTCAGGGTTAATAAATAAGTGAAAGGTGCTTATCATTAAGGTTGGGGGAAGGACATATGATAGCGGGGGTTTAGGATAGAGCAGGGGGCTAGTGCTTATGTGGGGCCTTTTATAATGCGAGCCTAGGTTAAATGATAAGTGAAAAGCGCTTTATCATTCGGGTGAGAACGGAGGTTATATGGGAGCGGAGGGTCTATGTTTTAAAAGCAGAGGCTAAAGAGCATATAGGGGTCAGGTTTATAAATTAAACAGAGCTTTATAACAAAGGGAGGCCCGAATAGTATAATTTTTAATTTAAAACAATGTAAAAAGGACTTTTTACATTGTTTTAATGGAATAAGGGAAAGTGTTGAAGGTGAAGGGGTTTAGTGAGGAAAATGGGATGTTAGGTGGGGAAAAAGGTGAGAATGAGAGGATTAATCCCAAACATAAGTTTTCAGGGTAGGAAGGTAATTTGAGAAGGAAAAATGAGATATAGTGAAAAATATTTAATGAAGGTAATGAAGGCAGTGATATTTCTGAGAATAGCTAACAGTCAAGGAATGCTATTTACAGCAGATTGCAGAAAATCCATAGTCACCTAGTGATACTGTAGAATACATGAGGATAACAGATATGAAAGAGAAGAAGGAGAAAGTAACCCCACAACCCCTAGAGTTGCGTCGCAGTTAGAATTTGGATACCATCAAGGCGCCTTTGGGATTCCCCATCCTGCTACTCCCCTCACTCCACATCCGCATCCCCAAACTTTTCCTCCACCTCCACCTTTGCTTCCACCTCCCCCGAGAGAAATTTTTAATGAAGACGGCAATGCCTGTTTTCGAGGTACGGGATCAGAGGATCTTGAAAAAATTTGGTTTTCTACTGAAGTAGTATGGAAAGAACGACATGTCACAGATTATGAAATAAATAAGGCACGACTTGTCACGGCACTGTAGTAAATGGCGTTGGCATGGTATATGAAGTACTCTGTGACACATTAGAATGCCACATTGGATGAGACAAAGATAACGTTTAATTTCGAATTTAAGAAGCCAAAATCAGATTCATGGTGTATTACGAAGATAAAATAGATCAAACAAGCGGTAACTGAATTTGTTTGGGAATTGTAGAAATTATACAATATGCATGTATATCTTGGATTCACCCGATCTAACAATATGATAAAGTTAAATACTGAATCACTTCTACAAATCTTTGCAGAATTAAAAATAACAAAATTGCCAATCACATGAAGCAAATAAAGAATAAATCAAGACCACAACACCAGATATTCCCGGGGAAAGCTTACTGCTCAAAACCCCTCTATCATATATTGTATATTCCACAAGGAATCATGAAACAATTACATACAAAACCCTTCTCACAAGAGCCCTTAGTACATCAGCTAATTGTCTCACATTGTCATACAAAAATTGGCAAATCCCTTGCACAATTTATTGTATCCAGACAGCCTGCCTTTCTCACGCAGTTCCTGGTGAATGCAATCCTTAATCACAAAGAATTTCATCCTTCCTCAACTGCGCTGAGTATCATGGGCATCCTGTGGCGTTATAACTACACCTGGGTAGCCTGCTAATATCACAACTGATAGTTACACTTCCCTTTCACCTAGATCTCAACTGGGTCTCCACTGAATCTGACATGCATGTAGTTAATAACAGTAAAAACATGAGTTGCATGTGAGATCACTATATGTGAATTAATTAATATTTAATTCATTTGATCTCTCACTAGTGTATCTGCAGTTACAACTAGCACAACTGACTTTAACTCACTTAACTGAGTTAAAGTAATTCACAACTTGCACAACTCATGCACCATTGCACTTCCAACTTCGTTACGACTATAATCACTCAGTTACAACTAAAGTCACTCTGCATGTCCCACCAACCAACCTCTTAACTCAAAATTCACTTAGCTAACTGATTTTCCACTTCAGTTAACTATTTTCAAGTCCATATTGAGAATAGATTATAGTTTAGTGTCCATCTATATTAAGGGATAATAAAAATAGACTTCATCTAAAAGTAGAAATTCACCTAAAAATAGCCTATGTGGGCCCCACCCTATTGTAGGTGCTTAATTTTCACTAGGATCATGGATGTTGTTTCTGGATGCCAATTTCATCGTTTCTTGTTGCAAACTTCAACACTCCCTCTCAAAAATAAAGGAATGTCCTTGCATGCGACATGCAACTCCATGCATGCGATATGCCACCCTTGCATGCGACATGCAAATCCATGCATGCAACATGCAACTCATCCATGCAACACTTATCTAGTGTTTCTTGCACATGCAACACTTTTATAGTGTTTATCGCACATGCAACCTTTGCATGCAACACTTCCGAAATGGAATAGCCTCCAAAAAACTAATCAGTATAATGCATCTGTCATCAAAGTCTTATGACTTGTTGCTAGCTACTGCACATGTCTATTCGATCCTCTGCGTCGTTGACCTCTGCATCCATGCACTTGCTGTCAACTCTGACCCGCGCTCCAGTATCTGCCACTGTCACTTTGATTTCATGTCCTCACGACATCTGACTGCATCAATCCAACTGATCTTGCTACTTCTATACTGTGGGCTCCTCGTAGCCAGGTTCAATTCATGAGATCCACACCATCTCAATGAATCCTGCCCAAAAAAAATTTCTTAGGATTATTCATGCATGTCGCCCCACCTCTCACCTGGTGCTATCACTGCATGCACTCCCTCTGCCCATTTGGCTCGAAATTTCTTTTCATGATTGGTTGCTCCCATTCCATGATCCTCCACATGTGGTTGCTCCACATCTTGAGGTTCACTCTTACTTGCATGCAAATCCAACTCCCTCTCAAGGGTCAATTGCATGGCTTTCTCACACTTCCCAATGGTAGGAAGCTTTGTAGAAATCGCATCTACATCAAATCTATAGAGATTATTCTGCATCTCCAGATGTGGCTTCTCCACAACCTTCTGAGACTGCTTCTCAGGCTGCATGTTGAGAGGCTCCCTCTCAACCACCAAATCACTAACCTCTGCTTTGCTCCTCAAATATTTGTGTGCATCTTGTACCTCAGTGCATGTAGGTTCTTGGCTTGCGCACATTGTAATTGTCCCGTCATCGCAAACTTTTCTAACAAAAGAGTTGATTTTAAATCTATGATATCTCCCTCATCCGAGCTTTGATTCGACCGATTTGTTTTTTCAATTTGGGTATTTTTTCGCAAGGAATCCAAATGTGCTAATTTTTTCTGAAAATTTTGATATTCTCTACAAACTCACGCACCCAAATAATTCTTGCTCTCATAACATGTAGAAAATTTATAACACAACTCTGATACCATGTAGAAAATTTATAGAAGCTTTGATACCATGTAGAAATTATACAATATGCATGTATATCTTGGATTCACCCGATCTAATAATATGCTAAAGTTAAATACTGAATCACTTCTACAAATATTTGCGGAATTAAAAATAACACTATTTCCAATCACGTGAAGCAATAAAGAAAAAAATCAAGACCACAACACCAGATATTCCCTGGGAAATCTTACTGCTTAAAACCCCTCTGTCATATATTGTATATTCCATAAGGAATCATGAAACAATTACATACAAAACTCTTCTCACAAGAGCCCTCAATACATCAGCTAATTGTCTCACATTGTCATACAAAAATTGGCAAATCCCTTGCACAATGTACCGTCTCTAGACAGCCTGCCTTGCTCACGCAATTTGTGATGAATGCAATCCTTAATCACAAATAATTTCAGCCTTCCTCAACTACGTTAGTTGAGTATCATGGGCATCCTGTGGTGTTATAACTAGACCTGGGTAGCCTGCTAATATCACAACTGATAGTTACACTTCCCTTTCACCCAGATCTCAACTGGGTCTCCATTGGATCTGACATGCATGCAGTTAATAACAGTAAAAACATTAGTTGCATGTGAGATCACTACATGTGAATTTATTAATATTTAATTCACTCTATCTCTCACTAGTGTATCTGCAGCTACAACTAGCACAATTGACTTTAACTCACTTAACTGAGTTAAACTGATTTACAACTTGCACAACTCATGCACCACTGCACTTCCAACCTTGTTACAACTAGAATCACTCAGTTACAACTAAATTCACTCTGCATGTCCCACCAACTAACCTCTTAACTCGAAATTCACTTAGCTAACTGATTTTCCACTTCAGTTAACTATTTTCAAGTCCACATTGATAACAAATTATAGTTTAGTGTCCATCTATATTAAGGGATAATAAAAATAGACATTCATCTAAAAATATACATTCACCTAAAAATAACATGTGTAGGCCCCACCCTAGTGTATGTGCTTAATTTTCACTAGGATCATGGATGTTGTTTCTGGATGCCAATTTCACTGTTTCTTATTACAAACTTCAATAGGAATTAGATCAAAGGTTCAAGATGCTACTAGGACAAGTGAACTTCCAAATTCCTGACGAGCAACATAAGGAGTGGTTTATAGCTATGTTATTACCACATATCAAGCTACCTTTGACACAACAGAAGATAGCAACATTGATCGAAGCTCTAGAAATTGTTATGAAATTGGAAGCTTTGCGAGTCGCAGATACCCAAGTAGGGGTCCAACAGATTCATAATCAATTAGCAGTAATGCATTTGGAGTTGCAAGATCTCAAGAAGGGTAAGGAAATCTGATCAGAAATTTTCTCAGAGGTATGGTGTATCAAATGTAAGGTAGAAGGCAATTATAAAGATTATTTCCCTATGTATAGAGATTACATCAACGGTGGCGTGCCTAATCCAATCAACCCTGGATCAAGTGTATGGTGTGACATATCTAAAATTTTAGGACGACATCACACGAAATAATTTTGGTTAATTCAGAAGTATGTGCAAACCCTGAAGAAGTTGTTTTGTAACTTTTGTAGATTCGTATGGCATGATTAGAAGAATTGTCACATTTATGAGTTAATGATAGAGCATACTGCAGGTGCATACATAATTCAAGATGAAGGACACGCGCATGAAGATCATGGTCCACCGGCAGGGCATGGAGGCTTCCAAATCCAAGTACGAGGAAGAGGACGAGGCATTGGTCGAGGACGTAGAAAAATCATATGTTACAACTACAGCGAAGCAGGACACTTCGCAAGGGATTTTCAGAAACCCACATCCCCCTATTACAGGTATTGTAGATCTTTTGATCATGTAATAGAAGATTATTTTTTTCTAATAACGAAGATGTAGGAGGAAAGAAATCAATAGCCTACGTAGAACTTATAGATGATGACTGCGGAGCCATGTGAAGAAGAGCCTAGTATTAACATTGTAACTCGAAGTGGCGCATCTACAGGGGAAGATAGCACAGCAGGACAAGATCCTAAGGAGCACATGTGGGTCAGAAAGGATGGAGATAAGAATACTGGGTTCAATATGAAAAGAGAAAATGAGACGTTTTTGGAGGCAAAGAAGAGTTCATGGAACCCAGAGCTTTAAAATCTAGGATGCATCCACAGACTCAACAAAAGCTGATAACTTGGAAGAACAACACCCAGGTAATCACTACGACAAAGGATTTTGATCTAGCTATATTAAAATCATTTTTTCAGACCTGCATGAAGTTATTGAGAGACCAGAATGCAGTTGAAAGTCTCCAGGTGTTGATAGACGTGTGCGCAGTAAGGGAAGAGTCGCATGCAGTAAATAAATTGCATCGCCATAAGAAGAGGACAGGAAGAGAAATGATATTAACTGCGCAAATTGGGGATTACGACATGGATCAGGTTATCCTAGATTTGGGATATGATGCCAATGTATTGCCTAAGTAGACATGGGAGTGCATGGGAAAACCACAGTTGCAATGGTCACCGATCCAGTTAAGAATGACTACTCAGCGGAATATTATTCCTATGCGAAGATTGCTTGGTATAGTAGTAGACATTGAAGGAGTGTGCACTATGGAATATTTTTTAAGTAATTGAGATTGTACATGACAACAATCCATATCCGGCACTGCTTGGTTTGGATTGGGCTTTTTATATTGATGCAATAATCAATCTGAAGAAGAGAAATATGGCATTTAAACAAGGTGATTTAAGGGTCATTGTTTCCCTAGACCCATCAGAAGGAGTGCAGTATACAGAGCCTGTTTGAGATGAATACTACGATGTGAATATTGATAATATCTACAAGCTCATGGCTAAAGAGGAATATTGATTCAATCCCACTACATATGGAAGGATAAGCTGGGAGAAGGACAACTCATGTATTTCAGATTTTGATGAATAACTGGAGAAATGGCAGAATAGGTTGCATGAAGTTTCTACCAAGTGATGTAACAAAATTACAAGATCACTTCGCTGCATCACTACAGAGGTATGTAATTTTCCTTACTATGATGGGATAGGAGATGTCAATTTGTGTCTTGATGAATTTGAAAGAGCAATACCTGAAGCACAAAGGTTTCAAGCTTTGGACGTAGCGCTAAGATATACACCTGCTAGATGGTGGGGTACTCATCAGGGAAATATTGGAAGTTGGAGAGAATATCATAGATTGATGAAGAACAGATTTGGCCAAGTAAATACTAGACTCAAAGTAAAATATGATGGCAAGGATGACCCTCGAGGGCATATTTTTAGTTGGACTACGATGTGGGACGAAGATCTAGCACCAAAATGGGTACATACATTCTTTCACATATTAGATGTGGTACCTATAAATTGGTATCTTGAAACCAATATGCATTATGGAACAGCGAATTGGGAATATCTGGTTGAAGGATTTTTAATGACTTTCAGTTTTGAAGATGAATGTCAGTACATACAAGCAGTCAGAGCAAGGATTTTCAAGACTACAACTATGATAACCTGGACACGCATGATTGGGCCGCGCAATTGGAACATGTAGAAGCATACTATAATGTGACAGCAGAAGAGGATGAGGAAGATTCGCGCAATATTAATATCCCAAATTTAGAAGGACAATGCGAGGTTTCTAGACTAGAACCTGAGATCCTTGACATATCGCAACTGGTGAAGACGCAGAAAGTGAATATAGGGTCAGAAGAGGAACAAAAATATGTGTTGATTGGGGGTTATTGGGATATTGATACAGTCAGCAATGTTGCAAAGTTGTTGCATGAATATAAAGAGCTCTTTCCCATGAAGTTTTATGAACTAAAGGGAATAGTAGGTGACGTCGGAGTTATGAGGATCAATTTGAAACCATATGTGAAGCCTGTAAAACAACGACCCTGTATATTGAACCCAAAGTACACGGAAAAGGTAAAGGAGGAATTGGGAAATATGCTTAAAGTTGGCATAATTAAACTCATGGAGGGGTAAGTCCTATGGTTTTTCAGGAGAAGAAGCAAAAGGGTGAAATTAGAATTTGAGTTGATTTGAGGAAGTTGAATGTTGCATGTGTGCACGACCCATTCCCTACACCTTTTATAGATGAAGTATTGGATAATGTTGGAGGGTAGGAGGCCTACTCTTTTACAGATGGGTTTTCAGGTTACCATCATATTAGAATTGCACCAGAAGACAAGAGTAAGACAGATTTTTCTGTTGAATGGGGATATTTTCAGTATACAGTCATGCCTTTTGGATTGAAAAGTGCTCCTAAAATATTCTCTAGAGTAGTAGTCACATATTTAAGGAGTACATACAGAAATTTTTGGAAGTTTATTTTGATGGTTGGACAATCTTTGGACTGCTAAAGAAACATATTGTGAACTTAAGACTGATGTTGGAGACCTACAGAAAATATAAAATATCGTTGAGATTGAAGAAATGCATCTTTTTTGTACTTTTTGGTATAGTATTGGGCGTGTGGGTTGCAGACAAGGATTGATGGTAGACCCCGCGAATATTGTAGCTATTGTGAACCTGGAACCACCTAAGACATTGAAGCAACTGTGTACAACACTGGGACATACTGGCTACTACAAAAAATTTATCAAGGCATATGCACAGATAACTGCGTCGGTGGAAAATATATTGAAAAAGGATGTTACTTATTGTTGGGATGAATAATTCCAAAGAATCCTCAACATACTAAATGAGAAGATGGTAATTGCACCGATTCTAATTTTCCCAGACTAGAACAAGGAGTTTCACATTCATGTTGATGCATCTTGCATAGCATTGGGCTTGGTACTGGCACAACCAGGTGATGGATATATTGATCACCCCATAGCTTTTGCAAGAAGGAAATTTTCCAAGGAAAAGAAGAATTATTCTACAAAAGAATGTGAAGGATTGGATATGGTATGTGCAACGTAGAAATTCATGCATTACTTATTAGGGGGAGTGCACTTCAAGATGTTCACAAATCACTCTGTGCTGAAGTATTTGGTGAAAAATCATGTGTTGGGAGGGATGATTTGTAGGTGGAATTTTTTGTTTCAGGAGTATGAATTTGAAGCTATAATTAATCCAAGAAGATTGAGTGTGAGACCTAGTCATATGTCAAGGATAGAGACTAGCGAAGAACTCGAAAAAATTGACTAGAACCTACCAGATGCGCAGTTATTTGCAATAATGGTTGCAGATGATCACTTCGCGAGAATTATTCATTTTTTTACCACAAGCATGGCACCTACAGAGTATACTGCGTAGTAGAAAAAGAGCTGGTAGTCAAGGAAATTTATTTTTCTTTGATTGCAGGACATTTGTATAAAATGGGGCCAGATGAAATACCGCATAGATATATCTTTGAGCATGAAATACAAAGAATTTTAGAAAAATCTCATGGAATATTTGTAGGAGGACATTATGTAGGAAAACCCACTGCATATATTATTTTGAGAGCTGGATTATGGTGGCCTACATTGCACAAGGATGCAAAAGAATATTGTATATCCTATGATGCTTGTCAAAGAACAAGAAGACCATCTAGGAGAGATGAAATTCTATTGAACCCACAAGTGACCTTATAGGAATTTGATAAGTGGGCAATAGACTTTGTTGGACTGATTAATCCACTTGGGAAGAAGACTCACGCGAGGTATATCATCACTGCCATAGATTATTTGACTAGATGGGTTGAAGCTAACCCAATGAAGGATTGTTGTGTAGATAATGTTGTGAAGTTCATATTTAAATACATTCTGTCTAGATTTGAGTGACTAAATATTTTGATGAGTGACAGAGGGTCACATTTCTTGCATAGAACTATTGAGGCATTGACTAAATAATTCCAAGTGCATCATCAGAAGATCACAACTTATCACCCTCAGGAAAATGGAAAAGTTGAAGCTTTTAACAATATTTTGGAAAATTCTCTAACCAAAGTATGCAATGCCAACATGAATGATTGAGATCTGATAATTCCAACATTATTATGGGAATATCGAAAAACATGCAAAAATCTAACAAGACAAGCCCCTTTTGGGTTTGTTTATGGACAAGAAGTTATTCCTATGGAATATATTGTGCCTAGTCTAAGAATTATAGCAGTACCTGACATGGCAGATAGTGATATCATGAAAGAAAGGTTGGAACAGTTGCTTTCTCTTGAGGAAGACAGATTCATTGCATACTATCATCTAAAAAAAGCAAGGGAAAAATCTTGGCATGACAAGCATATCAAGTATAAAATATTCAAGAAAGGAGACCTGATGTTGATGTATGATAGCAAGTTCGCAAAGTTCCCAGGAAAGTTCCAAACACATTGGTTGGGAATAAATATTATCAGATACATTTCAGAGGGAGGCACAATTCACCTTGCGAAATTGGATGGTTAGATGATGCCAGGACGAGTGAATAGAAGTAGATTAAAGCTATACAGGGACGAATCTATCCCCAGAATGTTGCACTGACTATATGAATGGGAAAAAGTCTTAGTGCCACATGCAGTTGAAAGTGGGTACATGACTATAAACTACTCTGCCAGAGAAGGACTTCGTCAAATATGGATTATTGTACGAAACATAGAGAGATATCGAATTTTGAGGGGGTTGCAATGAGGGAGGAATGACTGCACTATAAAGGAGGGTTCGTCGAAGTGCACCAGAAATATGACCATTGGAAGTGAAACAGTTGATTTGACATAAAAATTTCCGTTAAAAGAAGCGGGGAAAATCCATTTAATGAGCACAGTTGGGCATTAAGGGAATTTTGAGGTCTAAAATGGGCCTCCTAAGGAAATAATAAAATAATAGTTAAACTAATAAAATAATATTTATGAATTTTCATTTTAATTTTTGCACCACAATCCATGTAACTATGGATAAATTCAATTGAAAAAGTGTACCAAAATAAAATTAATAAAAAAAATGTATTGATGTGACTATTAATAAGAATGATTTTTTTCAAGAAAATGTCATTGAAAAACGAAATCATTTGTCCTTTGTACTTAAATAACTTAAAATAAATTATAAATATAGATTCATAAAACCTTAATTGTATAATATACTATTAATTAAAATTTATATTATTTAAACATATGAAAATATACAAATATAATATTTATTGAAAAATGTGTAAAGACATAAAGATTATGTAGGGATATGCAATTTTTTTTTCAAAAAATATGAAATGAAAATAATAATATTTTATTCAAAAAGTGTGAAATGACATTTATTATTAGTACTTTACTTTTTTATTATTAACTCTTTACCTTTTATTATTAGTATTTTACTTTATGACATTAAAAGTACTTAAAGCACTGCCATGGTTAACCATGAGTTTTTATCCACCATTGAGAATGTAACAAGTAAGTACTTTTAACTCAAGCAATGCCACCTCAACCATTGGGGATGATGTCATCTCTTAAAATGTGATTGGTTCTCATAAAGTGAATTTTGATTGTACATTTCCCTTAGGAGGGCCATTTTAGACCTCAAAATTCCCCTAATGGAAAATTTGTCGCGAAATCCGCATTGATGAAGTGAATCTAAAGACAATCATGGGGTCTGAAATTCAAATCTACTATAAATATTGCATCTTGCTCCTCAATTTGACACTTTGTTCACTAAGAGTTAGAATTGAAATTTTGCACCTAAGTGTGAGTCGAGCTTTTAGTTTCATGTCCGAGAAGAGTTTTGAGGATATTTCCATGGAATTTATCAAGCGAGGATAAGCTAGAATCATGACTGCTACACCACTATCGCATGTGACAGGGCTGAGGTCACCCACAAAACATCCTGTTACACAAGAAGCACGGAAAAAGAAACAAGAAGTTCGCTGCCATACAATCACCCAGGAAGAAGATTACCAAGGATCAGAGAACTAAGGAGAAACTTGATAAGCAAAAGTAGCCAATGGAGATCCAAGAGAGTGATAAGGAGGAAGTTTCGAGAGATATCCTAGCAGAGGAAGTTGAGCCCGTTTCCAAGTTGTCGTCATATATCTTGCCAACAAAGTCAACTGCAAAAGAAACAAATGACCTAGACACCGCCAAAGTCACTGTGTTTACACCATTGCTATTGGACGAAGTATCATTTGAGGGAGACTTTTTGGCAAAGGTACCACAATTATGAATGGAGGACTGAGACTTCAATGACAGGAGAAAGTATCTTCAGTTTGAACCCAGGAGATATTTCCGCATGGTGTATTATGAGGAAATTGACATTACCATATTAGAGCCACATAGGTGGGATGCAGGGATCCAACAGGCCAGGTTGTTAAATATGCTATATGTTCCACATTTCGGGCACAACAACATCAACATGATTTGTGTGTGCCAGCTTTTGGCATTAGTGCATGACGGATGTCTCTGGTTAGGTGGGAAAATCCCTATTGATTATATGATCATTAGAAGAATAATTGCTCTAACATGCCAAGGACTGAACCCTACAGACAAATTTTTAGGGAAAAGTTAGTATAAGGCGGTTGCAGAGGCGATGCAGGAAAAATATGGTATCATCAAGAAGTCTCGGGGATACGATATCAATACTATCAATGATCAAGCTCTGTGCTTCGTCGCACACATTTTGGTCAGGGAAATCATGAGGAAGTATCACGCAAATGAGGTGTTGGCACCAATAGTTTCTTTGGTTGCTCAATGCAGCAAAGGATTCCAATATAACTAGGCTGGAAATATGTGCAACGAATTTCTAGATGATTTATGATATGCATAAAAGGATGGAAATAAATTCCACTATGCGTGGTTATTTCTCTTGATAACATTGATGGCATGGAAAGACCCTGACGAGTCATATTTTACCAATATGGATCTAGACATATGTGAAGCAGTGAGGTATGCCTCGTTGTGGTTTAATAAGGATCCTGATCGGGTGAAGGAAAAAAAGTTGTTTTGGGTATTGCTGGAGATGGATTTACATACTTTGGTGAGTCAACATCCTAGGCTCTCACCGATGTTGTTTGAAGCCTGTCGAACAATTGCAAATTTTAAGGCGGATTTTCATATAGTTTATATCAGCGCGTGGAAGGAACTTGACAAGAAATGGTACAAGCTACCCTATTTGGTCATAGAGCATGATAGGAATATAGAGCACACTATGCCTCCACCTGATATGTTTCACAGGAATCCAAAGTCCATTCCAAGAGTCTCCACCTATGAAAACCTAGAGAAGTCTCAGGGTGACCAGTGCCTCCACCTGTTATGTAAGAATCCAGATTCCACCACGACCCCACCTTCTCAACGCCATAGCTTTGCCTTCTACAATTTTCCTTGGCTTTCTCCCAAGCCTGAGATTACATTGAGTCTCATCTAGAGATTTCTCACAGTATTGCTATGCAATTCTCTTCATTGCCACGCAGTCCCCATGCCTTAGCCTTCTTGTGCCCTTCTTCTCTAGTCCTTTCTTACTCTTCAAATATTTCTTGTATAACGCATGAATTCCTCCTCGCAAGAGTTTCCTCCCTCTTTCCATTCCCTTCTTGTTGTGTGTTGATAAACATTTATCATCCCTATAGGGTTGGCTCATCCTTTTCTCCCAAGTGTCCACACGCCAATGTAAATGCTTATATAATGAAATAGGGATGTGGGTGAGGTTTTAATTGCAACATTCAATATTTTTTCTACTTCCTCGAGCCATTTCTAATAAAATCCTTCTCCCAAATTTGAATTTGTTTCCTCTCCCAGTCGAGTCATTTTTATATATAATCACAATTAATTACAATTACACATGAATATATTTTATATGAGGGGCCAACCAAAAAGGGTTGTCACAGCAAGCACCTATTTGTTCTCATGGTGATGAAGTTATGACCATAATTATTTACACACCTTGATTGACACTACTACTAACCCTAGAGGCAAAGAAATTTAAGGAACTATCCCCGATGATATCAAGCACTAGATGCCAATTGTGAAGAAAAGAGGTTTTCCAATGGGATAGGTGGCCATATGTCTCATTTTTGGAGAAATTATGCTATCTCTTCAAGGAAACCAACCATTTATACTCCCCCAAAGGAAAAAACTAGAGGCACTAGCAGTGTTAATGATGGCAGAGATGACAAAAAACCACCTCAAGTCAATATGGAGAGGGAGCATGTTTTCCATAAGTGGAATAAGTCACTTAAAAATGATCCTAAAACTCAACCTAAGATGGTTGAAGTCATTAATGATATCATGGAAGTTGAATTTTATACAACAATTTCCTCGGTTGTTGTGTAATTAGGAAGTAATACTTTGGTTGAAGGAGCACCTCTAACAACAAAAATTCTAGTCTTTGAAGTTAACTTGATCACATTACACTATGATGACTTTAATCCATGGGCTAAGAAATTTTAAATTGGGAGAGTTAGGATAAATGGTAAGAATATTTTAGATAACAATTGCACCTCATTGGACATTATGGAATTGGGAATGGAAGGAGCTCTCAACTACATGAAAATACTGATGGAATGGTCAAGCAGTTTTTTCAAGAGAAAACATATGATAACATCAAATTGAATATAAGGATCATTGAAATGGAATCTACATTGTTGCCCAAACCATTGTTTACACAACCATTAGCCATGAGAACCCCTAAATAACAAGTAGAGCATAATGTGGAGGAAATATCTAGAACGAAGAAATCCAAAAAAAAATTGTGAGTAAGAGAGAATGTAGCTACCAAAATTAATGAAATTGTGAATTTGCAATCATCTATCCTCACCACCAAGATTACTTCTTTAAGTAATACTCTAAAAAAATGTTTGCGGTTTTATCAAAAATTATGTAAGGGTTACACTGATACTTTCATCAAGGCCCTAATAGACATGAATGAGTACAAAAGGTGGAAGGAAAGTCTCCATTCAAATGTGAAACTTGGACAAATAAAAACTGAGTGAGATGTTAGATAGGATGTTTTGAAGCAATTGATTTGATATGCTAACTAAACGGAGTAAATTATTTGTTAAGACCATTAACACAATTTAGGAAATAAGCAGACCTTGGTATGTAACCAGATCACAAAACATAAGAAAATGTAGTTTTAAAATAAGCCACTTCGAGGGGCAACCTCCTTTTACATCACATAAATGAACAATTATTGGATGATTCAAATGACAAGACCTCCTTGGTATATATATGAGTCTAAAGGGTCAAAATATAAGTAGGGCCTGCATAACAATAATAATGTAAGGGATCAACAATAGCAATAATGGGTTTATATGGGGGCACAACAATAACAATATGAAGGCTACACTAGTATTATAGGCACCTAAAATGCCCCTATCCTTAAAAAAGATGTTGTTCTCAATGCTTGAGTAGTTCTAGATGCTTTTTTATGAAATACTAACCCTCCCATGTGGAAACTTTAGTAGGTAAGTTCTTCCACTTAATGAGATACTCTAAAAGTCTAATTCTTGTTACAATGATTGTTTCAGGATCTAATATGATTTTTCAATCCTCGTCAAGTTTTGGCAATGATAGTTTGAACTAGGAGCTTGTCGCATATAACCTTATTTAAACATGAAACATGGAAAATTGGGTGTACTAGCGAAGATGCAGGAAGCTCCAATTTGTATGTCATAGTACCAATCTTTTGCAACACCTCATAAGGGCCATAGTACTTGGGTGATAATTTATTATCTTTCTTAGCTTGATTTAGGGACATTTGTTTGTATGTTTGTAACCATAAAAATACTCAATTCTCCACATCAAAAATTCTTTCACTACGATGTTGATTTTCCTATTGTTTCATTTGATTATGTGCCAAATTCAGGTTATCCTTTAAGAGTTAGAGAAATTGTTGATGCTCGATGTGATCTTCCACTTCTTGAACCTTACATTTGTCTCTTTAAGACAATGTGATGGATTGCAGATGATATCCATAAAGCATCATAAATGGGGTCATTTTTGATATGGTATGGAAGGAAGTTTTATACCACCACTCTTCCAGAGGTAATCACTTGACCCAATAGATTTTTTTATCAGATACAAAGCAACAAAGATATCCTTCTAAACATTTTTTCACACCTTAGTTTTCCCATCAGATTATTGATGATAAAATGAGCTATGAGCTAATTGAGTACAAAAACAAGAAAATAATTATGTCCAAAAATTTCCAGTGAAAATGGGATCTTTCTCACTTACAATAATCTTCGGGTTTCCATGTGGCTTTTGAAGTGTTTCCATAAATGAAGTAGCGATTGTACTGGCTTTGAAAGGATGAGATAGTGCACAAAAGTGTGCATACTTAGTAATCCTATCACATACCACCATGATGACACTCTTTCCTTCAAACTTGGGTAAACCTATGGTAAAATTAATTAAGGCCTCCTCCCAACACTAACCTGGAATGGCTAATGGCTGTAAATGTAGAAAATCCACATAAATTAAATTGATCTTGTAATATGATAAAACAAAATACTTGAATCTATTCTACAAATTGCGGAAACCAATTATGATCGCACAATCACATGAACAAGAAAGAGAAATAATTTCAATTGCACAACACAAAGATGCATTTGGGGAAAGCCTTAGTTAAAAACCCTGCTATCTTTATATTGCATTAATTCAAGAATATGAAACAATATAATGCTTCTCTCGGGCTTGAGATCTCTCTACACTATCTTTGACTTTCTCACTCTGATCCTAGCAAGTATGGTCTGATACTTAATGAATTTCAAGCCTCTGGGTTGCTCATTTTTTATTATGCATTCTTGAGGGAATTGAGCCCCTATTAATTAGGAAATTCCCAAGAATTTATTGTGCAATTCATCTAAGGTGTCCTGCTGACCTCATGCATGACCTGTATAATTTTCTAATAGCACAACTGATAGTCAGCTTCCCTTTAACTCCAATATCAACTGGGTCACTCTTAGAACTAACATGCAATGGTTATTTATAGTGAATTATCAGTTATCTGATTGATCACTGCATGTGAATTATTTAATCATATTTTATTCACTGGACCTCTCACTAGCTCATCCATTAATTAGAACTAGTTAAACTGGTTTTAACTCGAATAATTAAGTTAAACAATTACAACTCAAAAGAAACTGCAACTAGACCCCCTAAAACTTATATTGAATTCTACATGCCTCCAATTTGACCCTCAACTTGAATTGACTAAGCTAACTAATTCAGTTTTCTTGACCTAGTTAAATCATACAAGTTTTCATGTGATGTGGAATTACAATTTACTTCTAATTTAATTAAGGGAAAATTAAATTAGAAGCCCTTATTGTTGCCAATTTGAACACTCCCTCTCAACAAGAAAGGAATTGTTTGCTACCCAGATCCTGCCTCTTTGGAAATCGAATTTTCCTCTTGACAGTGCCTTAGTCAAGATTTTTGCATCCTCCTCCTCCGTGGTAATTTACTCTAATTAAATAATACACCTCTACACACAATATCTGAGATGGTGATACTGGATATCAATATGCTTGGACTTGTCATAAAAAGTTGGATTAACCGAGAGTTTGATTCAACTCTGCTTATCACAATAAATCACCGTCGGATCCATCTGTCGACCAAACAAACCAAAAAGTGTCTTCCTCATCCAGATGGCCTAACTGGCTACCATGTACTCTGCCTTCATTGAACGGAGTGAAAATAATATCCATTTCTTGTTGTACCAGGAAACCATTATTGATCCAACATTGAATATGACCCCTGATGTGCCCTTCTTGTTGGATGGACTCCCTTCCCAATCTGCATATGTGAAGCCTTGAAGCTTCACTCCCTCTATCCTTCTATACCATATCCCAAACTCTGCAGTGCCTCTGAGGTATCTCAACACATGCTTGCCTCCCTTTCAAAAGAGTTTGGTAGGCTTAAACATATCTTGACTAAGTTGGTTAACCACATAACATATGTTTGGTCATGTGTTCACCAAATACATGAGTGAAACCACAAGTTGCCTATAGATGGTATCATCTACTACTTCGTTTAAAGTAGCATCCTCCTTCCTCCAATTTCCTGCTAGAGGAGTCTCCATGTGTTTATTGCCCTCCATCTGGAACTTCATAAGAATCTCGTTGGCATACTTTCCTTAAGATAAAAATATCTCCCCGTCTCTTTGCCAAATTTCCAATCCCAGGAAATAGTGCAAGGGCCCCATGTCCTTCATCTCAAATTATCTTGCAAAATACTCTTTGCAATACTTGATAAGCTGGTCATAACCTATCAGTATAAAATCATCGACATAAAGTACAATGATAAAAATTTTACCTTCTACCACAATATGGTAAAGGTTTGCATCTGCTTCACTCTTGGTGAAGGCCAACCCAGTGAAATAGTTTTCGATCCTAGTGTACCAAGCACGAGGTGGTTGTTTCAGCCCATCAGTGCTCTCTTGAGACTGAACACATGTGAATCTTTGTCGAAGATCTCAAAAAATTTTGGCTGCTCAATGTACACCTCTTCCTCAATCAATCCATTAAGGAAGGTTGTCTTTACATCCATATGATGTATCTTCCATTCCATCTACGCTGAAAGTGAAAGGATGGATCTGATTTATGAGTACCTTGTGACTGGTGCAAATGTCTCATCATAATCAAACCCCTCCACTTGAGAGAACCCTTTGGCCACAAATTTGGCCTTGTGTTTCTCCAAAATACCATCTGTTTCTTGCTTCACCTTGTAGATCCACCTCGATCCTACAACTGACTTCCCCTATGATCTTGGGACAACTTTCCATGCATTGTTTCTGATAATGGAGGCATACTCCTTGTTATCCATGTCAGCCCCCCATTTAAATTCTTGGCTTTCTGCCCCTCCTGAACCTTTCAAATTTTCCATTATGGCTTAAGAAGTTTTTTTTCGCTTATCGTTTCCTTCCCACTCCCTAAAATGGTTAGAAAGTGCCGCAAATTACATATTCAAGGTCACAAGATGTCCGGCCCCTTCCAGTCATGGCCCTCTATATTTTACCGTCCAATGTGACCAAGGCTCAAGACTGGGTGTTAAGTCCAAAAGGCGCCTAACACATATGCCTATTACGCGCGCCTTGGACCGTCCGATTAACACATAAATCAATGGCTGACTCAGAGCCTTATTTGTTATGGTGGTCCCCGCCTCGCCGAAAACCACTGCCCGAAACCAGTTGATCCCATCGCACCGCCTTTGAAGGGCTGGAGGTATTTTGTAAATCTTAGCGATGCCATTCAACAAGTGCCACACGTCCCACTTCACTGTTTGAATACCACCGCTCATCGCGCATTAACTTTCGAGCAATGACGTGTAGCGAAATTCATGTAAACCGTCTGATCCTGAGCGCTCAATCCAACGGCTCTTGCTTTCCAAAGTTGTGCAGCTTTTAGTACCCGTCTGCGTCGCTCCTGGCCCACTTCCTCATTGCTCCTAGATGCATTCTTCACCGTAGATTATCTTCGAAATTGGACGGTCAAGATCTACTTGACCCTCGCAGTTGACCAAACCCCATAGTCTGTACTCCGCGTCATCATGCTACGTGTTCTTGTCGTAATTATCTATTGTCCGCCTATATGTCTCGTCTGGAAGGTTATGTTTATATTTGAAGTCTAATACAAATGAATAACCCTCACCAATGCATTCTTCGCCATTTTATACTATATCCCCCTTTCTTATATGCCACCCCCCATCCTTCCACCTCTCCCCGCATGATTTTACCATATGGCTATGTCTTCCACCGCTATCAGCATACCCCATGTCCCTCAAGAACAGAATCAGTCTTCTAATGCGCCAGGGCTTTGTAAGTTACGAGAGGAATTGTCAGAATTATTTATCGCTCTCCAACAGAGTGAGGTTGAAGACTTTCATGGACGATTCAACAGTGTAATTAAAGAGGGGAGTTCAAGGTAGTTGCTGTGATACGACTTAATTAATGGAAATAGAGATAAAATCCATTGAACCCTACAGATGCATTCAAGGGACAGATTACACAGCAAGAAATATTAATGGGGCAGCATACAAATATCAATGAAAGATCGAGAAAGCTAGTGTCCGGCCTCATGATTTTGAATCTCAATTCAAAGTTGTAGGGCCGAGAGTACAACACACAAACACCAACATCCTCCAGGTCTTATTGCAGCAGGCTTCTCTTTCAGTAAAGAACATAATGTTTGAATATTTTATTCTCTATGTCTTATTTCTGAGGAGATGTCCATCCCCATCATTTATTCCATAGAGCAACAGCAGAGTACTTACAGCAGTTTAGCGCCATCAAACAGTGTGGGCGGGCACTCTCTCACCATTCAGGTTTTAATGAGTCAATTAAATGTTCACCTACTTCTTCTATTAGGTTTTTCTCCTTCTTCCTCTATAAAAACCGGAAAGAACGACATTGTAAGGGTTCCATATTTTTATCAGAGAATTGTGCTGTGAAAGGCATTCTTGTATACATTCTGTATAAGCTCTTGTGTGAAGGCTCAGAGCCCGTAGGGTCTCAGTGAGGAGGAGTTCTATCTGTAATGAGGATTCTTGTCTTTGGTATTTCACAATATGCAATTTTCTCTTACGTGTTAATATAACATCTCTTTCCATTCCATTTATCTTCTTGTATCATGTACTAGAATGCGAGTGGCTCACTGATTGTAGGTAAGGATTTATCCTAGTTGATACCCATACTTGGATCACCAAGCGCTTTAAATATGGCTCTATGTATATATTGTTTCATGTTCATTTCATCCATCTTTCTGCTATATTAGTTGCTTTGGGAGGGTGCTTTTAAAATGCCATTGTCATGTACGGATTCTTAGATTGATAAGCCCATACATGGTTCTGTTGTGTATCTGGGTATCAGACCAAAGTTAACTAATATCTTCTTATATTTCTTTCACCGCATGCACCTTCTAATACTTGATTTATGTGGCATATTATTTGAATCGGCCCTCTTTACAGTAAATTGTCTCTTAACTGTCTGATGTTTTTATGTTGGAGCTTTGCATCTTGTCTCTGCAATATTACCTCCCCTGTGGCAATTTCTTTGAGGCCTGGTCCCATTTAGATTAATTTCCTTTTTTTACAAGAGATAGCAGGAGAGCCTTTGGATTGACACCCCAGCTTTATTTTATGCTCCTTTCTATGCTAAGATGTCCTAGGCACTGGTCTATGGAAACTCTAGACTGTCTCTAGGAGTGACTATTTATGTCGACAACATCTTTCTGGCGCCGTTGCCGGGGACGAATTTAAGAAAATCATTATCCCTGGGCCTCGACAAATCATATTCACTCTCTAATCAGGTGAGCACATAGATTTGAAGAGTTGCATATCTCTCACCTTGGCGACTCCACTGTTGTTCATTTGATAAATCTATTTGTAGTCCTGGCTCCTCGTAAGCCACATTTGAGGTCAGATACATCACAGTCAAAGATACCTTCCATGTCTGACCCATAAAATATTATTCATAGAAGAGTTTGGAAAGAGAAGAAATCAGTCCGTGCTGTAATCCCTGATGTTTCCATAGAAGATTACCCATCTTCTTCTTCTCAAGAAGTTCTAGTAGAAAAGCCCGACTCCACTGTGGGAGACACAGATTACTACTCAGATAGCCCACCCAGGGGAGGTGCTAGAACTAAATATCATTCTCATCCTGCTCCTGAGGTCGAAGAAGTTAAAGAAGTCATAGAAGTAGCTGTTGTTAACCGTGAACTATTCCCAACAACACCTCAGGTTGTTGTACAATATATTCCCATTGTTATCCATACTCCACTTCCTCCTTCTCCTCTTCCTCCATTTGTAAACCAAATTGTTGCACAACCCCCACCTCCTCCAATGGCTAATGTCCCAGCCTTTTTGTTGAATAAATATGCTCCCTTGGCCTTACCTCAAGTGCTAAATGATATGCCACAGGATTATTTAAATATATTGCCTAGATTCACTGGGGAAAATGAAATTGATGCTCAAAAACATCTTGAGACTTTCTGCTCTTTTGCAGAAAACTTTAATATAGAACATTTGGATGTGGTCTTAAGATTATTTGTGCAATCTCTGGACGGTGAAGCCAGAAAATGGTTCAAAACATTAGGAAACCGTTCCGTAACCACTTGGGACGATATGGAAAATACTTTTCTCAGAAAATGGGGAGAAAAGAAAGATCATGGACAATGTCTTACTGAGTTCAATACACTCAAGAAGAAACATAATGAAGGGGTGTCAGAATTTATCAAGAGATTTAATAAGTTATATCTAAACCTCCCTGCTGATATGAAGCCTCATCAGAATGCTGCCAAAGTTGTTTTCATAGCAGCCTTTGACTCAGATTTTGGTTTCTCTCTCAGGGAAAGAAAACTTGCCACCCTAGATGATGCTCAGTCAGATGCTCTTGAGTTGGAAGCGAATTTTGCTTCCACTGGGAAATTAAAAGGGAGAGCTGAACAGGATACCAGAAGAAGAGGCAAAGAGGAAGTATCTACTTCTAATCAGGATAAGGATTTAGATAAAATTGAAGAAATGAGCAAAATGATTAAGAATCTTTCTAATAAACTGGTCAAGCTTGAATTGGAGACCAATAATTCAGCTTCCAAGAACTTCCAGAATTCTCCAAACAGGGGTTACAATCCTCAATATAGAAAGCCACCCCTGCAAATATTTCCAAGGGAAGCTAAAGAGCAACAGGACCAAGTACCACACCCATTGTACCTGTAAGGCCCAGTAGATGACTCCACTAAAGATGATGCCTATGAGCTAGAAGATTCAAATCTTTCCTTTTCAAATAATGATGAAATAGAATGCCCTTTGCAAGAAGAAGAAGATGCAGAAATTGATCATTATTTCAAACAGTTTAATGATTTCATGCAAGCACATTTCAATAGGAGATACGATCTCAGATCCTCCAGGAAGAGGACTCGGACTCAAGATGAAGAAGAGGAGCCACTTCAAAAGGAAGAATTTGTTCAAAAGGAATCAGCAGTGCAGAAAAGCACAGACAAAGGTAAGAGTCCTCTAAACAAACCTTTGCAATCTGATGATCAAATCCCTTCTTCTTCAAAAGTAGTAAATCCACCTAAGGCTAATCCTGTGTCAAAAGAAGTCAAATCCTCAGCTGAAAATGAAGAGTCCAAAGAAGTCGTAATAGAAAAGTCCCCTTTTGCTTTCAATTTGCAAAAAGAACTTGAGAAGATCAAAATCCCAGTCCCCTTGACTGAATTGTTGAAACAACCAGCATATCAATCTCAAGTCACCTCTTTCATACTTCCTCCAGAAGCAGCACTCACCCTAGATAATATCAAGCACTAGCAGGTGTTTGAGGATGAAGAACAGATGACAGGATTCCTAGAAATAGAAGGTGACTTCTCCAACATGGAGATTGATGCTGATGAAAGAAATTTGACACCACTTGATAGTCAAAGAAAGGAGGAAGGAAATTCGGTGGAAGACTCTAATCCATGGAATGAAGAAATCAGGTTGCTGGAGATTATGTTGAATAAACATGATTCAGTACAGGAAGAAGAACCTCAATTTCTAAATTGGGAATTGCAGGATGTAAAGATACAAAGGAAGGAAGACAGTGAAGACTTCCTGGGTCTTAGAAGAGACTTAGGATTTCTAAGGAAATAATTGGTGACTGAATCATCAAGCAAGACCATTGGGTCTCATGATTTCAAAAATGAAAATTCAGCTATGTTGACAGATATTGCAGAAGACAATCCATCCTTTGGAGTTGTCTCGGACACAGATGAACTATCGCAAAAGGAAGAAGGTGAGGCTATCATGCCCCATGGGAAGGAACTTGTTATTTCTGATAATGACAAGAATGAGCTGATGTGCCTGATAGACAAAGAGGAGACTGGAGGACAGAATTTTGGAACTACTACAGTGATGGGAAATCAGAGTTCTATTCTGATAGAAGACAAGAGTCCAAAATCTGAAGAACTTGATTTGATTACCAGAAGCAATCAAGAGGGTGAAGGACAATTACTGAAAATTGTCAAGGAAGAAGAAGAAGAGTATGCTGAAATAAATGTGCAGCATATTAATGAAATGCTTGAGAATAAATGGCTGATTTGTTTGCTAAAAACATTTAGAGAAGAGAATGAAATTGCAGACACTGAAGTGGATGTGCCTGAAGTTGTGAAAGAAGCAGGAGTAGATACTAGTTTGCATAACTTGAATATGCTTACTAGTACACAAGGAGAAATGAATAATTATGCTACTGCAGTTAAAGAATTAAAAGGTAATTTACTTTTTAAAGGTAAATTTGCAGGTGATGAGCAAGAGAATGTTGCAGAGGGAAATATCCTAAACGATGTTCAGGAAGTTTGGGAAACTCTCCTACCTCTTAAAAAAGAAAGGATTCCATTGCCTTTTGAAATACAAGCAGCAGGAAATCAGGCTTTCAAGAGCCACTCTGAAGATGCTGAAAACATGTTGGTCGTAGCTGCCCAGATGAAGACTACCACCAACCACAGAAGGCCCAAAAGAAGAGGTGCTATATCATGTATTTAATGATCTGGAAAAATATATGGTGGCCCTTATTAGCTCAAACCTCTTCAAAGATTAATCTCAACAATACAGATTCATCAAGAATGGTCACCATCGACGATGACCGCAATTTTGAAGAACCACATGCAGAGCGCCCTGTGGTTATCTCTAACAAGCAGTCACTACTCATATCCTTTTTCGTTAATGCTTGACTGGCTGCACTGGCATTATTGTATCACCTAGAGCATCAGAGTTTTCCAGAGTATAGTAGGGTAGGTAGGAAAAGCTGAATAAAGCTCAACCTATGAGCATGTAGGTAGCTATTCCAATTTTTGCAAAGTCCAGCGAGCCGAATAGTCTAATCTTGGCTTGGCTATTTTTAGTTTCTATTTTTATCTTTGTTTGAATAATGTGGGTGCTGTAATGAATTATCAAGTGAAAAGTGAGAAGTGCTAGGGGGCAGAGTGTACACAGAAGATGATCAGGTGGTCTGCAAGTTCTCAACACGTCCAAGGATGAACGTGCCGTCCCCAGATGGAGCCGATGTTATCCATGTCAGCCCCCATTTTTAAATTTTTGGCTTTCCGCCCCTCCTGAACCTTTCAAATTTTCCATTGTGGCTTAAGAGGTTCATTTTCGCTTATCGATGCCTTCCCACTCCCTAAAATGGTTAGAAAGTGCCGCAAATTACATATTCAAGGTCACAAGATGTTCGGCCCTTTTCAGTCATGGCCCTCTATATTTTACCGTCCAATGTGACCAAGGCTCAAGACCGGGTGTTAAGTCCAAAAGGCACCTAACACATATGCCTATTACGCGCTCCCTGGACCGTCTGATTAACACATAAATCAATGGTTGACTCAGAACCTTATTTGTTATGGTGGTCCCTGCCTCGCTGAAAACCACTGCCCCAAACTATTTGATCCCATCGCACCGCCTTTGAAGGGCTGGCGGTATTTTGTAAATCTCAGCGATGCCATTCAGCAAGTGCCACGCGTCCCACTTCACTATTTGAATACCACCGCTCATCGCGCATTAACTTCCGAGTAATGAAGTGCAGCAAAATTCATGTAAACCGTCCGATCCTGAGCGCTCAATCCAACGGCTCTTGCTTTCCAAAGTTGTGCAGCTTTTAGTACCCGTCTGCATCGCTCCTGGCCCACTTCCTCATTGCTCCTAGACACATTCTTCACCGTAGATTATCTTCGAAATTGGACGGTCAAGATCTACTTGACCCTCGCAGTTGACCAAACCCCATACCGTACCCACGCCACTGTGCCACGTGTTCTTGTCACTATCTATTGTCCACCTATATGTCTCGTCTGGAAGGTTATGTTTATATTTCAAGTCTAATACAGTTAGCTAACCCTCACCAATGCATTCTTCGCCATTTTCATAATTATGCTGCGTCTTTCGTTGCCACCCTGTAATCCTTCCACCACCCTTCATGATTTTACCATCTGGCTATGTCTTCACCGCTATCATCATCGACACCTCCACGTCCCTCGCCCCTGTGTCTGGTCTTCTCTAACGCGTTTGTGGGTTTCCGGTGTTTACGAGGAGGAACCTGTCAGAATTCATCGCCCTCCATCACAGAGGCCAAGACGCTCTATGACGATTCTTAACAGTTGCACTAAAGAGGGGAGTCTGGCTGTAGTTGTCGTGATACGACTTCATTAATGGAAATAGAGATAAAATCCATTGAACCCTACAGATGCATTCAAGGGATAGATTACACAGCAAGAAATATTAATGGGGCAGCATACAAATATCAGTGAAAGATCGAGAAAGCCAGTGTCTGGCCTCATGATTTTGAATCTCAATTCAAGTTGTAGGGCCGAGAGTACCACACACAAACACCAACATCCTCCAGGTCTTATTGCAGCAGGCTTCTCTTTCAGCAAAGGGCAGAATGTTTGAATATTTTATTCTCTATGTCTTATTTCTGAGGAGATGTCCATCCCCAGCATTTATTCCATAGAGCAGCAGCAGAGTACTTACAGCAGTTTAGCGTCGTCAAACAGTGTGGGCGGGCACTCTCTCACCATTCAGGTTTTAATGATTCAATTAAATGTTCACCGACTTCTTCTATTAGGTTTTTCTCCTTCTTCCTCTATAAAAACCGGAAAGAACGACATTGTAGAGGTTCCAGATTTTTATCAGACAATTGTGCAGTGAAAGGCATTTTTGTATACATTTTGTAAAGCTTTAGTATGAAGGCTCAGAGCCCGTAGGGTCTCAGTGAGGAGGAGTTCTATCTGTAATGAGGATTATGGTCTTTGGTATTTCACAGTATGTAACTTTCTCTTACGTGTTAATATAACATCTCTTTCCATTTCATTTATCTTCTTGTATCATGTATTGGAATGTGAGTGGCTCACTGATTTTAGGTAAGGATTTATCCTAGTTGATACCCATACTTGGATCAGTCAAGCGCTTTAAATATGGCTCAGGCATGATATACTGTTTCATGTTCATTTCATCCATCTTTCTGCTATATTAGTTGCTTTGGGAGGGTGCTTTTAAAACACCATTGTCATGTACGGATTCTTAGATTGATAAGCCCATACATGGTTCTGTTGTGTATCTGGGTATCAGACCAAAGTTAACTAATATCTTCTTATATTTCTTTCACCGCATGCACCTTCTGATACTTGATTTCTGTGGCATATTATTTGAATCGGCCCTCTTTACAGTAAATTGTCTCTTAACCGTCTGATGTTTTTATGTTGGAGCTTTGCATCTTGTCTCTGCAATATTACCTCCCCTGTGGCAATTTCTTTGAGGTCTGGTCCCATTTAGATTAATTTCCTTGTTTTACAAAAGATATCAGGAGAGCCTTTGGATTGACACCCCAGCTTTATTATATGCTCCTTGCTATGCTAAGATGTCCTAGGCACTGGTCTATGGCAACTCTATACTGTCTCTAGGAGTGACTATTTATGTCGACAACACTCCTCAACCCTGGCATCAACCCAAATTGGTTGTTGTACTGCTTCCTCAAAAGAGGATGGCTCTATCTCTACACCTTCGCTCATAAGATTCATGTATCCAGTGTACATCTCTGGGGACCTTCTATGCCTGCACTGTGATGTGGGTGCTCCCACATTCTCTCTAGCATCAACCACCAACCTGTCAGCCTCTCTGGTGTGCTTCCTTCCATCTCGAGATGTCTCTGCATGAGTGGATGCTTCTACTCCTTGTTCCTCTGCTTGTGCCTACTCCACATCTTGAGGTTCTTATTTTGGAGCAAAAAGCTCCTCAACTGCATGAAACTGAAGCTCCCTCTCAAGGGAAATTTGCATGGCCTTCTCTTCATCAAATCTCACATCTCTTCTGACCACTTTCATCCTGTGTGCTGGCAAGTAAACTCAATAGTTTTGAGGTGTATCAATGTGCCCCACAAATATCCCCAACTTAGTTGTTGGCTCTAGCTTCTTCTTGGAATCTTTGGTTACATGGAAATAAACTGTTGAACCAAAAATTTTAAAATGTGACACATCTAGTCCCTTGCCTGAAAAAGCCTCCTCTGGTGTACTCATCCCAAGTATCCAATGAGGACTTCTATTCTGCACAAATACTGTTGTGTTGCATGCTTCCGCCCACAGATGCAATAGTAGGCCTTGATCATGCAAAATCGCTCGTGTTGCTCCCACAATAGTTATGTTCTTCCTTTCTCCAACCCCATTATGTTGTTGGTTATGAGGTGCTATCAATTCCCTTCGAATTCCTTCTGAAGCATAGAAGTTCTTGAATTCGTTAGAGCCATATTCTCCACCATTGTCGCTTGTGAAAGCCTTTACCTTCTTCCCTGTATCTTTTTCGACAAGTTATTTTAACTAGCAAAACTTTGGGAACATCTGATCCTTCTTCTGCATGAATAAAATCCAACACTTGTGTGAAAAATCATC